>JAOXYF010000009.1:14435799-14448832 GCA_028565775.1 Sternarchorhynchus goeldii
CACTGTACGTGGTAATGCTATCTTAAAGTATTTTATATCAGATCACTGTACGTGGTAATGCTATCTTAAAGTATTTTTTTGTCTGAAAGCCTGGGTGTTTTCATGATGTGAAATTTGATTGTGGCAAATGCCATTCTGTTTTCCTAGTGTGTTTGTGCTCAAAGGCTTTTTAACTGTATTTGTAAGTGTGTGTGTGTGTGTGTGTGTGCATGAGCACGCAAGAGAAAGATATGTGTGCTGTAGGGTTCTATTTGAGTTGGCCATTTGGATGTAGGGAAAAATAACAGCTCTTTTAAAGCAAACACATATTTCACACTTCCTACCCTTGAGCTGGAGGGAAACCAAACATCCTTTGTCATAAATTTTTCCTCTAAACCTACACAGTCACATTCTGATGCATATACACACACAGATAAAGAGAGCGACAGAAAGAGAGAGAGAGAGAGAGAGAGAGAGAGACATGTACATACGTGCATAAATACACATATGGTATGTGCATACAAACACTCTCCTGTATTACAGTCTCGTATGCAACCTTTATTCTGCTCTTTATTTACACAAATCACTTAAAACAGTGCACCTATCCAGAGTCAATCATATTTTCTACATTAGAGTCCAAGAGTCCTTAATGTGTGGGTGAGCAGAGAAACGTAGATCAAAGAAAAACCCAGCCACGTTCTGACAGAGACATATTTAACCACCCACACACTCCCTAAATAGCTGTACTCATGTCAGACAGTTCATGGCAGTCATAATAATTTACAATATCTTTACTTTGGCCTAATCTCATCTTGCATATCAATAAATGAAACCTTATCAATGCCATCGTGTTATGCTGACTCTCTTAGCAGAGCCACTGAAATGAGATCGAATCTATGAAGTGTCGTTTAACCCTGGCATTTGTCCAAGCGGTGATTAATTGAGGTCATTACAGAAAAGACATTTGGACCAAACGTGATGTTCTCTGCACAAAGAGGCCTCACATGAAACATGTATCACAGATGCACAGAGAGAGGAACCGCGGCCCTTCCACGTTCTAGGAATCACTTCTTTTAGAGGAAAGGGTTAAGGCAAATACGACCTAACCCTTAGTGGTTGACGTTACACTGCCACACAGTTCAGTACAGCGAGTAGGAGACCTTCTCCAGGGTATGGCTTCTGTCTGTTTGCCATCCAGCATTTTCTGAAAAGCTGTTACTGAAAAGTTGATACTGAAAAGTTGTGACTTCTCCAACTCTTATATAACATGAAATCCAGAAACTACTATTTGCCACCAAATGCTACTTGGAACCTTCAGAAACACTGTTCCTCACAGCTCTGTCCAAGAATGGAGAAGACGACTGATCCAGGAGCGTTCTAACATTACACTATAATATCAGAATGGCCAGTGGGCAGATCTGCCATCGCCCTGCCTGATTGTTTGGCTGCTGCTCTCTTCCAGGAGGGACAAGTGTGTCTTGTTTTAGGGGAGGAGTATCATTTGGGAAGGGGGGGGGCTTGGCTCTCAGCTAGTGAATGAAACAGCAGGCAGAGATCAGGAAGCCAGAGACAGATGAATATCATTGGATGTGTTCAGTAGCACCTACCCATGAAGCTAATTATATCTGCAGACTTTTTCATAGTTAAAAGTGTGTGGAGAAAAAGGTGCTATCTTAAGTTGCTTACTATATAGCAGACAGATAAGGGCTTGGTCTGCTATAAGAGACACGTCTTCCATGCTTTCGACATATGCTTGTTCTTAGGAATTTATGACCTGGCTAATATATGAAATGCCTCATACAACAAAACGAGGAAGTGATTAGTGGAGGGTGCAGAGGCCTGGATCGGGTGCTGAACATGTGTGTGTGTGTAGGGTTACAGACCCCTGCCATCGGCCCCTCTGAGCTGCCAAAATGATGAGAAGCCTGTTGCCTGGCCTGGGTGCTTACAGCGTTCCCTTCCTCTCCCATAATGCTTTGCTCTGTCACCCGAATTTACAGCACCACCCTTTCCTCTCCATCCCCCTCCACCATCCTCACCACCCCCTGTCTAGACGCCTTCTGTCCCCTTGCAGGGATTCGCCTGGCGCGTGGAGTTTTCTGGAGGCCAGCCTGGTTTGTGCTTGGGGCTTTGCGGTGTATTTTTATAATAGGTAAACAGCTCCATCGGCCATGGAGGCAAGTCATGCGGTAACACCGACATGCTCAGTGGGTGTTACCGCATGAGCACTGGGCTGCTTGGCTCTGCTTATCACAGCCAGGAAGCAAGGTCGTCAAGGGAATGGACGTTTCTGGGGTAAATGTGAAGGTGGGAGTACCCACACAAACACACACACATGTACATACATGCAGAATTATCACTTATCAGCATCCTCCCTGACTGGAGAGTCTTATTCCGAACCGGAACAAAGTTTTTAAAGATTTACTGATTTATTGTTATTTGCAGACAACTGTTACTAAATCTTCAAGAGGAGTGGGCTATATGGAAGTACAAATGTAACATTTTTCAAGCATAATAGATCAATTCGATTTTTTAAATGTTTACACTGTAAGCTTCTCTCTTCTTCTTTAAGTCGGCTTTGATCCTGTCATTTCTTGAACAAACCTATGCATATTACAGTATAAAGGAGAATATATTTCAGCATGTTTATAATGTATATAATGATCTCCCAAATTTGACTTATGAATGGGGAGGTGGGGAGGGTTGTAAGGTTTCTAAGTGAAAACACACTATAAGAATTGTTTTCCAGCTGTTTTCCACATCAGTTCTCTCCAAGCCAATTCCACATTACAGAATCAACAAAAGCAAACACTGAATCAACACCTATCCATTTTTTCCCACAGAGGACATGAAGATTTTTTTCTTTCTGCTTGCTCTCTGTTTTGTTATTTTGTTCCCCTTCTCTGTCCTTGTGCCAATATATATATATGTGCCCTAAATAGCTTCTCTCTGATGTTTGACTTCCTTTTTAGTTAAGAGGTCTTTTATAGGAGTATTAAAAAGGAACTGCAACTGTTAGATGGAGTTCATCCACATATCTGTTTGATTTATTGTGATAGATGGCCAGTCATATTTGATGCAGACCTTCTCCACTTGAACCACAGTCACACTTACAGTCAAGGCAACTCAGCACTGTTGAGGTTTTGGAGTTAAAGTGGTGCACAGCAGTTAATCCACTGTGACCAGTGCTACATGTTTGGCTTGAGGAGAGACCCGGGCCTTCTCCATTCAGAGCAGGTGTCAGGCATCTGCTATCAACCAAGGTCTCGTGTTTATAGTCCAGCACTATGTAGCTCCTAAGTGGAGATTATGTCACCGACTGGCTCTGAATCGGGGGAGAACGGTCTCTGCTGGGGTAAACAGTAACCAGGCAATGAAGAGGCCCCCCACTGATGTTGACCTACAGCTGAGGACTCTGGGATAGATGGAAGAATCCCATATGGAATGAACTTGTGCAAACTGTGCATCATTTTCCAAATCAAAGGTCATTAAAATGTCATAGAGTGAGAGTCAATCTTTCAAGGTCACGATGAGCTCAGTTTTGTAGAAAATTGATCCAGATTTGATGTCACTTACAACCAATCAGCTATTTTCTTGAGCTTTTACCAAGTCTGGAGTAGTAAAGTGTTGGAAAAGCATTGAGATTGAGATTGGACCTTGAGATTGGAGAACCTTGAGATTGGAGATCTGCTTCTATTGGAATTCTAAATCCTGTAATGCCTCACTGCTTATTCTCTTTTTCATTTGGCTCTTCCTCAGAAGCCATATGGATTTTGGTGAGTCATAATGCTCAGGAAGATGCCACAAAATACAAAGACCTTTCCCCTGGGAGATGAAATGGAGGGGGATGTTAGCCACGTTTTTGCGTGACTGAGGTTCATATAAAAAACGATTCTATCCCATATTTTGCTTGATTTGGGCTGCGTCCAAAAGCTAGAGAGTTTTATTGAGTGGTGGGGTTGAGGGGCGGAGTCATTCTCCCTCATTCAAGCACCCCTCTCAATATGGTTTGCATTTCTCATCTCATTCTAAATGCACCGTGAATTATAACCCCCTACAGTCATACAGCAGAGTCTATTGATTTATATATACTTAAACGCACTTTCAATTCCACACGTGGCTCCTCAGGACCGACTGAGACCCATGCTAAATGAACACCGAAACCATAGATAACTAAAATCATTTTATGGAAGACTCTTTATGGAAGACTCATTTCTTTCAGTGAATATATATATATATGGACAAGAACCATTTGCTAAACGGGAAATAAGTCAAGCTGAAATCATCTGCTAATGCAGTGTATCCATACAGGTTCAAACCATGTGTCTGGTTTGAAAGAACCAAGAAAATGACTGAAAATCATATATCCATGTGGCTGCCACCAAAGCTCTCCAAAAAAAAAAAAAAAAAAAGCCAAAAGTGAAAAAAAAAATCGAGTCTCCGTCTCGCCATTGTTTTATTTAACGCTCTTAATTTTGCCCACAGCATAACTCGGGCGAATGGGAGAGGCAATGTTGAGTCCAAGCCGCCATCACCGCAGTTGATGGCCAAGCGCACAGTTACATAAACCCTATAAATCATGACTGATTACTCCAGTTCAGCCAACGCAAACATCTTCGGCCTTTACGTCGCATGGGTCCTGTGGTCTGAGACACAGCACAAGACCACCCTGGCTCTGCTGAGCCCCCAATCCCTAGCACTCTGTCAGTGACCCTAGATTCCGATCCTTTAGTGCCCTGTATGTTTTCGTGATGGTGGTGTTAATATCAAAGCCGAGCTTCAAGCTTGCGGGGGGGTGTCGCCTCTCGGTTCTCTTGTGAGAATGGAGCTCCGGTGTGGGAATTCGGCAGTTGGAGGGGGATGGTTTATTTTTCCACCCTCTTGGTTGTGGGGACGAGGCCCGGACTGGGTGGAGGCGATGGGCCCAGATGTCTGCTCCACGGCCAGTGCCAGCGAGGGGCTGGCCAGCTGCCTAGAACCACAGCCGCTGACAGGCCTGAACCTCCGTCAGCCTGGAAACCAGCACAAAGCACCTTTTCAGAGCACCCCTCCCCTCCTCCTCTCACTCTCACTCTCCTCGCCTCTGCCTTGGTCCAGTCACCTCCCAGACATCGTTAGCAAAGACATTAGTAGAAGAAGCGTCTCCAACTAGGGTTCTCACAATTTCCATTACAGCTAAGAACCATGGGGTCAGGATGGCCCTGGCGAGCTGTAAAAGGAAATGTGGACCTTTCATGAATAGTTTATATATATATATATAAAATTTATAATAAAATCATAAACCGTTGCATGGATTTTGTTTTTTATTCTGAAAACAAACATCCCTTGCTGCTTCAATAAAGAACTTGCAGTCTTCAGATATTCGTCTTCAAATATTGCATCTTAACAAGGAAAAGTTAATGTTCTCTGTTTACGACAAGTTGGATTATTCATTTGGTTTTCGGACTACGCAGTCCTCATAAACAACCCTAGCTAAATGCTTTTGAATACGACCCGAATGAAGCTCATGATGCGTTTCCTACAACCTGAAGCCCAACGATACTCATCATCTATAGTACAGCGCTAACGGAGATGGAGAGGTGTGAAGGCCTGCTCGGAGCACCTTTCCCCTTAATCCGCTCCGGCCCGGAGCGCAGTTCACGAAGCGTGGAGAAGCACGTAGGAGAGGGTGGAGCGTACAAACCCACAGAGCACCAGTGCATTCGAATGATTAATGAAAGACTGGAATTAGACCGTCCTGCCTGAACACGACGGGACGGGTTTCTGTCTTCACAGGCAGCCGCGTATGGAGTTGCAGGGGAAATCCTTTCATTTAATTACATTGTAACGTCAAGACAAGTACTGGCATTCCTGAGAACTGAAAAGTACATTCTTCCTCTACCTGCAGCCTGCAAGCTAATTACCTACAGAATAGACTCTGTGTCTAAGTGATGGACTTAAGCATTCATGGAGGCAAAATTAGAGTGAAAAAAAGAGTTTGCTGGCGTAGACAAAAACCAGGTAATCCCTTGTTTATGGTGTTTTCGTGTGTCCTCACAAAGGAAAAGGTTTTTTTAAAAAATGAAAAACATCAGGGTATTAATAGTTTTTTAATCTGTGTTTAATCTAAAATACTTACTTAGTGAAATGATCACATTGTGAGTTGCCCATCAACCTCCAGGCGATGGTAACTGCTTCATTTATTCGATCTCGATACAAAAAAATTATATGGAAATAATCTACCGTAGTTGGACTGAATGGCGACTGTGGAAAAAAATAACAACCTAATTCATCTGTACTTATACAAGAAAGAATGAAATGTAAATAAGTATGCAAGTTAAAATAAGTATATAATTCATTGCTTTTGACAATAATAATAATAATTATAATAAAATTAATACTCAAATAATACTAATACTAATAAGAATTAGCTTCGTAGCCCTATAAGATTAAAGCAAAGTTCACGGAGAGCGTCGTTTTAATCTAAAAGTATTACATTCCACCCCACAGCTATGGAGGAGAGCTGCCTGAGAGAACCGTCTCCATGATGAGCACCACTTTTGCACATTTTCAATTAGAGCTCATTTAAAAGCTGGATTTTTTTTTTCCTACTGTTGTTTTTGGCAGTAGAGGAGTTCATCACAGCAGCTGCAAGTCTGCTAACCTTTTTTTTTTTTTAAATATTCCATCTCGGTACACACATGCAGTGTGATGGTGTAAACGCGCGATACACATGCAGCTTGGAGCGGCCCTGCTTACTGATTAACTTCCAGTCCCCTACCCAATCCCCAGGCCCTTATCTTGGAGTGGTGGGGCCAGCGAGGCCAGTCTCTCCCTCCCGGGCCTGCTGTTGACATTCCAGAGGAGCAGGCCCTGTACAAACACCCCACCCGACCCCCACCTCCTCCCAGCAGATGGCAGAGGAGGCCACAGCAAGTGGGGAAGGTTTCGGAGCGCTCCCAGCGCCGCTGACCCCACGCCGCTCTCGATGCCAGGTGCAGATCCATGACCCCCACCCTCCACCCTCCTGAAATGCTAACGTGGCTAAACACTAATGAGGGCTAACGGAGGAGCGCTTAGCATGCTTTCATCTGCGTAATGCAACGTGGCCCGTTTTTGTTTGCATCGATTACGTGAAGGTTTTGAAGGAAGGATATTTTTTTTCCAGCCTTCAAGACCCAAATCTTCCCTTAAACTATTAAGAGAAAATACCATCAGAAAAGGGCAACTTTCACCAGCACCTGTTCAAACACTTTTACTTCATGTTGAAGTTTTTTATGGGTGATGTTTTGGTTGCAAATTAAACACTCTGGGCTAGTGTCCCAGGCACAGATTAAGCCTCCAGCCTTGATTTTAAATTATTCTGAATGTTGAATAATGACTGGTCATTCAGTTTGGACATAATCCATTTTAGGCAACTGCAGTGTACTTTTTTGTTCTATGAAACGGATACATCGGGAGCTGCCTGACAGTAAACGGCGTAATGTCACAGAGCGGCTCGCACAGACCACAATCCCAGAATCCCACACTCGATCCCAGAATCAAGGACTGAACAGTCTCTCCTGTTGATGGCTCAGTTCAGGAACCGCAGGTCCACGCTACTTCAGTCTTTCTCCTGTGGATGTTCCATGTGGACATGGCCCCACACCCCTAGGACACCTGGAGACGTCCCAACGACGCCAGAAGATGAGGGAGACACGTCTCCACAACTCCAGGAGCCTGAGGAACATGTCCCCAGTGATCCTGAGACTCTTCCAACTGAAGGCAAAATGGCAAGGACCTGTAATCATGCGGGCATCCAGACATAAGGGCAACGCTGACCTTGTTTTTGTTTGATTGAAATAGACAGACTTTTGAAATTATGTCTGTTGTAAAACTCTGTGCAGGGTTTTGTAGATGCGAATACAATTTTAAGACAGTGAACAGTAATGAACTTGCAATGATGCAGCACGAATCAATTTTGAGGCCCTTCTGAAGATCAGATACATACTTGAAAATAAACAAAACAACCAGTAGGGTTCAGTTTTTATCTTTAATTTTCCAAATCTGTCAAGAACACTTTTTGAGAACAATATCATCTCATTTGTCAGGTAGAAAATGAACACTTGAACGATTTTTTAATACTTTCACTTGTGAGAATGCCTCTGAAACCTATGTTGTACCTGGAACTTAACAAAATGGTAGTGGGGTTTTTTTCCATTTAGACGTTTTTTTCTGTATCAAATATTCACTCTCAAATTCAATGAAAACCTTGAGAGTAAAATAGGTGGATAAAAACAGCGTCCTCTACAAAACAAAAAGGATTAGCTGACTATAAAATGTACGTTATTTTATATTTAACTTAATATTCACATTTGTGTATAAAAACCCATAGGAAGCATGAATCTCAAGTACTGAATCCCACTACAAATAATCCTTTGTACCATTGTCTCACTGAAATATCACTTTAAATTAAAAATAAACATTACAAATCATTATTGTTTCTACTGTCATCATTAATATTATTATTTCTTTATTATTTTTCTTTATCCTTTTGATTCATTTTTAAACATAAGTCAATAAATTAACATGCTAGCTCTTTCCCTGAAAGCCAATGCTCAACTGTCAACAAGTGAAAATAAGAAAGGTGTGTGTGTGTGTGTGTGTGTGTGTGTTCGAACATGTATTTAGAAATGTGGTAGATTAGAAAAAACAGGTTGTGGAGAAACCTGCCTTCAACTGGGGCTTGAAGTAAAGGAAGGAATATTTCTGAAGTCAATACAAAAAATAATTCACTGTAAATATATAATATATATATTTTTACATATTTGAATATATTTACAAATTATACCCAGCACTATATACTGTGTATTACATTTTTTTCTCCATAAGAATAACTGCATGGGCATTTGTTTGATAACTGTGTTATCAATATAAAAACGGAACGTGAAAATCGTACAAAACTTTTTCCTAGTCCTTGTTTGTTAGTTGAAGGTTTCCTTTTGAACACGTTTCCTATTCTTCTCCCTTTTGTCCATTTAGTCATTCTCACATTTTATTCTGTGTCCTCCATTTTGGTTCTCTTGGGAACGAAGAGTCCTGGAATGCCAAGCAACGGAATGGAATGGGGGCAAGAACGTTGGAAAACTCCAACAAACACAAAAGACGGAAAAAAAACTCAAAACACCCGACGTGGACCCTCGGAAACGAACGAATCATTCAGTCAAGAAAAAAAAAAGAGAGAAAGAGAGACCACTATCTTTGGGTCCTCATCCTCTCGTTAAGAGCTTGGTCATGTTTTTCCGATCGCACAAGCGCTACGGACGTGCGAGTTGCGCGTCGTCTTGTACGCAGGCATTTCATCTGTCGGAAGAGCAGCATAGCCGGGGTCCTGAGCCTCCCTCACTCTGAACTCCCAGCTGGCACAGCGGGGGGGAGACGGTGTTACAGACAGGGCGGGTGGGCTGGAAGTTAAAGGAGTCACGTGTCTCCCGCAGGAGGGTTGTGGGGGAGGGGGAGGAGCGGCGGGGGAGCGGGAGGAGGTGGCGCTCATGTTTTGAGGCCCCCGTTGATGTGCTGGTACTTGGGAAGGCAGGGCTCATCCGGCAGGGGGTCGTGGGAGAAGACGGAGTCGTCTCCTGAGGAGCAGGAGCTGCGTGTGTCCGGGAAGCAGGGTGAGTACTGCTCCGTGGGAACACACAGGTCGATGTACTCCTGCACACAGAGAGAGGAGCACACACACACTTATACAGACGCTCAACACAGGTCAATGTACTCCTGCACACAGAGAGAGGAGCACACACGCTTATACACACACATCCCCTTTATGGAACAAAAAATCTAAAAAGTATCATGGACATAGGAACAGTTCGACATCAGGAATACAGAATATCTCTCACACACACACACACACACACACACACAATACTCCTATACAGTAAATGAAGGACAGAATAAAGTGGGGAAAAAAACCCTAAAAATGCCCCCTTTAAAAGCACACAGTAACCAAAGCAAGGTGTATCATTTCACCCAGAGCACATTAGATGGAGTTGGGAGCAGCAGACAGAAAACAGCCATAAACTGAAGCTGTTCAAACATATATTTGTGCAAATAATACTTAATGAAGCCTGTATGTGTTGGGTAAAAATGACAGGAAATATTCTATTGTGGTTCACCAGTTAAAGAGGTTGACCTCCTAGCTGTTTCCATGGATGCAAAGTGCTGGAAGGTACTGTACACTCCGTGGTCGAACCACACAGGAGGACAGACAGGGATTCTGGGTTTAATGAAGTATACCGAGATGGAGCTTTCAGACACAAATGTAAACAAAGCCTTTTAGTAGACACCACTTCAGACTGGAGGGGAGGGGGGAGATCCATCAAATGCAATCAAAAATATAAAATGTTTTAGAAAGGGGCTCCTTTTTGGTTAAATTTGATCTATACTCAAACCCCCTACCCTGTCTGTGGCTGGTACAGAAATATTTGAGGCAGAGGAAGAGGAAGAGGTCTGGGTTTCTGAAAGTGAGCGTTTGGCTTGGACTGCACCAGTTCAACACAAGGCGGCTCACATTACTAAAGACCTTCACATCTGCGAGCAGTTTGAAAAGTTTGGGGATGGTGGAGAAAAGAATGGGAGGGGAGAGAGAGAGAGAAAGAGAGAGGGAGAAAGAAAGAGAGAAGGCACTTTATTACATTTCAGAAGTTCAAAAACAGAGGGACCAGGGCTCTTGGCACCCGCTCAAGAGTTCGAAGCACATTGACGAGTCCTGACAGATTTCCATCCCATGCATTGCCTCAGAACGCTGTGCGGATATGGCAGACGACAGTTGGGGAACAGAAAGAGCCATACTGGCACTTGGGCAGAGGGTCGGGGCTCTGTAGCGCAGGGGCCAAGGGCTGGAGAGAACCAGGCTGCAGTGGAGCCCTTGACCTTAAACGGTGTCAATAAAACCCAGTCTGATGTCCCCCCCCTCCCCCTGAAGCCCCCTCTGACGCTTCCAAGATCCCGCTGGCTGGAGCCAGGGCCGGCCTGGACCGCGAAAGCGCCTCACCTCGTGGGTCGCCAGGCTGAGGATACGATCCAAGTCCTCCACCAGCTGCTTGAACGTGGGTCTCTGTGAGGAGATGGCGTGCCAGCAGTCTTTCATCATCATATACCTGAGAGAGGGGCAAGGAAAGAAACACGAGCGTTAATCCCCTCCATCCCACTAACGGCTGGTGCTGCAGGACGGAGCCTGTCAGAATACTCTTTTCACTACAACCAAACGTTTTCGTCTGGTGCCGTCAGAAGTCGTTCGTGAAGGGGGCATCGCTCACACCGTTGGGCATTATCTTAGACTGTGGTGGGAGGAGCTTGGGTTGAGCCAGTGCTCTGGTGCTATGGCAACCCCTCAGGAGAGGTGCTGGTGTGAGCGCAGGGGCAGGCGTGAGGGCGGGACTCACAGATCGTTGGTGCAGTTGGCAGGTTTGTCCATGCGGTGGCCCTCCTTTAGGAGCTTGAAGAGCTCCTCCACGGGGATGCCAGGATACGGCGAGCCGCCCAGTGTGAAGATCTCCCACATGAGGACCCCGAACGACCAGCTGATCACACCAACACACACACACACACACACACACACACACACACACACACACACACACACGCAAAGATACTCAAATGATCAAATACATTTTACTCAATTTTTTTTTCAAAATCCAACTTTGACAAATAAGCTACAAGCTAAAACAGCATTGCTGACTGTGCATTCACAACAACAACAACAACAACAACAACAACAGCCGTTTCCACACAGATTAAGAACTTTGGACGAACTGCGGTCATTAATCCTGGCCCCCACTGACGCGCTCCTCCCCCTGTGTGGGAGCAACCGCAGCACCTCCCTCCATGTCCTCCAGCGTTCACTCTGTGCTGAACCACCAAGAAAGCAGCCATTCACAGAGCACCAGCTCCTGATCGCTCTACAGTAGCAAAGTCCTGCAGGGCCTTTAAACGAAGCCATTCTGCCGGACCTGTCGGCCTGGGGTGGGGGAGCCTGCAGCGGGCGAAACTCTGCCTCAGCGGACCGGTGACTGAATGCTGGCCTCTGCCCCAACACCCCCCACCCCCCACCCCCGACTGCTACAGCCAGTGCTTTTGTCCGAGCCAAAACAAATAGCATTTTAGACCCATAGGAAACCAACCACTTTATGAAGGGGAGCAGGGTTAAGATTGTGGTGGGGAACGATTTTTCCATGCACACCAATGCTGTGTTACGCAACCTCAGAACAGGGGAGGGGATATAAAAGGAACAAGTGAAATCGAGATACTGTCATCATGATGAAGTGCTTCCACGCAGTTTTGTGTTCTCAACCTCCACCTTATCACCCAGCGAGTCTTATCGCTGCCGAGGTGAAGGAGGGTGCATTTTCTTTCCCAACGACGTCTATACATACATAAAACAACACTGGGAAAATCAGCTTTAGCACGATTTCGCAACACGTGATCGGCGCGGCCAAAACAGACGTCCCCTGGCGAGACTGACCTTAGTGGTGACTCGCAACAGGCCGTCTGGTTTCTCCCTCACACACTCGTGCTCTCGCGCGCGCGTGCGCACACACACACACACACACACGGGTCATCTGTTTACATAAGCGGCCACCTTGTTTGTGTTCCTTTCATCTCTCTGCGTGTGTGCACACCCCTGACCTCCCTCCCAGGGATCAATCGGCCTGATGATGCCCCCCACCCCCCCACCCCCCCGGAGTTCAGCCAGCATACACTGACATAACTGCTTTAACCAGCAGTATTCATTCATTTAATCATTAATTGTAATGATTAAGCATTTGCTTGCAGAAGGTGGTAGATTTACATTCGGCCATCGGACGCAGTTTCGTCTTTAATTGTTCATTAAGACAGACATTAAGTGGAACAATGGAATCATAAAAACAGCTCTTTTGCATCAGTCTAACCAATCAGAATGTGGGTTATTCCCATCAGAGGGAATGTAAACTTCTCCCTTCTCCTCCAAAATACTCGGTGTTCTTTTACACACACACACACACACACACACACACACACACACACACACACACACACACACACACACACACACACA
>JAOXYF010000009.1:14462001-14479481 GCA_028565775.1 Sternarchorhynchus goeldii
ACGCGCACACACACACACACGCAGACACGCACACGCGCACACACACACACAGGCAGACACGCACACGCGCACACACACACAGGCAGACACGCACACGCGCACACACACACAGGCAGACACGCACACGCGCACACACACACACAGGCAGACACGCACACGCGCACACACACAAACAGGCAGACATGCACACGCGCACACACACACACACAGGCAGACACGCACACGCACTGCAGTTTAAGGGTCTGTATAACATGGGGGGGATCTATGTATTAGAACTCCTGAGCAGAAACAGGAATCTGTGGGCCAGAGTGATGCAGGCTGCTCTCCCGCCATCACAGTTAATCAGTTATGTTGTTGGCCAAGCGTTCGCAAATCGTTCCCGTGTGTCCGAGATCGCCGAAGGTCGAGAGGGGGAGTGGACGTCAGAGCGGGCGGGGCGAGGCGGCCGACGGATCCGCTCGCACCCACGGCATGCTGGGTACCAGGGACCCTGGGACTGGGAGAACTGGGATCCCATGGATTTAACAAAGACGAAGGTTCCCGGAAAGATGTTTGACTCTGCATAGTGCAAGAAATTTGGACTGATCCACTAGGTTTCATAGGGAGGTCTGACAGGGGGCCAAATTAAACATCAATGATCGCATGTGTCAGACCGGTGCTCCAGCACTTTGGACACAGCCGGGCTTTACAGACACGACCAGATCAGTGTAGCATCACATACTCTTACATCACCTTCTGGAGGGTGAGTGGGCCTCAAATTCCAGACTCACATTTCTACTCTCTCACTCTCTCTCTCTCCTTTCGTTCTCATCACAGTCCCCTCAGAGGGGTTACGAGGAGACTCCTGGCGCTCTGGACTGTGAAGTCCGTGCTGGGGTCCCAGTTCAGACTCAAGCAGGGCCTGCACGTCATGACTCGAGCATGGAGAATTTACGGTGGCCTGCCTTTCCCTCTCCTTTTACCTCTTTTATAGGTTTTCTGGTCACTGGCTCAGACGACAAAGTCAAATAAAAGTTGAAAGGTACGCGTAGCCTCTCCGCGTGCTTTCCGTCAGTGTCTCCTGGTTTCTCAATGTGTGGGGAGGACATGGTGGGGCGGGGGCACAGAAACACTTCACTGTTGTACGGTAAAACAGCAGAGGTGCACTTTAAAAAGCTGCTTTTACTTATCCCAGAGCGGGAGGCCTAAATAGGGGGGCATTAATGTGTCTTAACCATAGACGTGTGTGTGTGTGTGTGTGTGTGTGTGTGTGTGTGTGTGTGTGTGTGTGCTTCACTGCTATGGATACTGCTCTATAAAAGTGCTCTGTAGGTCACTGGAGGCACAGCAGTCAGGGCGCTAGATTTCTAAGGAGATCGTTAACTGCCCGTAAGGACACTGGTGCTCATTATGGTGCTTCCAAGGAATTTGGCTGGTGGGCTGGGATACATGATGCTGCTTTTGTCAACTTTATTCACAATTCCCAATCCTCACATTTAATTTGTGTAGGTGGGGAATGAGCTCAATTCGAAAGGCTCAGTAGACCATATGGATGCTGTGTAACTTCACCAGACTGAATACACTGAAAGCCCCTTTCCTCAGTAGAGATAAGTTTAGGAAGTTTCTTCAGTTGTCAAGGGACACTACATAATGAATCACGCTTGCACGCAACACACACACACACACACGGCACATTTAGAGCCCTCATTTGCCAAACTTCACCATTCAAAAGCTCCCACAACGTAATAGCATTCCCTCAACAGACCCAGCAGCGTAGCTGCACCTGTCTGACCCCCCTCCCCCTCAGAAACACTCTGCACCTGTATAATAAACCTGTGGGAAACACACACACACACACACACACACACACACACCTGTGCATACTCACCGACTACATCCAGGGTGTAGGTGTGGTTGATGGAGCCATACTTGTTCTCCACCACACAGGTGTAGTTGCCTTTATCAGAGGGAACCACACTCTCCATAATCAGAGTCCAGTGCTGTGGTCGAACCTGCACAGGAACCCAAAGTCAGTACTCAGAACTAAAACTCATCCAACGCTCACTCACTTTTCCAGGACTTTTTTAAACATATAGTTTCTTGCCTGGTGCCAAACTTGTTTCAGTTGTATTACTTGACGAAAACGTTCTGGTCTAATGTCGTGTCCCTGGTGGCAACGAAACACCAGCAGAGGGACTCCAGCAGAGGGGAAGAGGCGGGAGAGGGGGGCGGAGAAACGCAGAGAAGGAGCAGGCTTTCTCTCAGCACCTGCTTCTGAAGCCAGCTCTCCAGTCAGGGCATCATGGGAAAAGCAATACCGGCGTGCCGATAGACGGCTTGGAGCACGAGGGAGCACCGCAGGAATGTGACTCTCGTGACTGCGCTCGAAATTCAACCGGCAACCCCCCCCCCTCTCTCTCCCTCCCTCCCTCCCTTTCTCTCTCTCTTTTACTGACCAAGATCACTGATACAGAAACTCCTCTCAGGGGTTTGAAGAAGTGAAGGAAAAAGGAATAAATTATTGCTGGTTTTTGACCATTAAAAAGGTCTCATCCAGCAAACAACATTTGATGGCCATGAGATTTCTGTTTTGCAAAGTAGACAAAATGTTTTGAAAATGTCCAAGAAATCCCTCCCACCACCCCTGCAAATACACATCCAATCAAAACAGAGCTTGGCCTGTGGGAGGTATTTGGGCATCCCAGGCATAAGAAACATCAAAGTCATGCTAAAGAGAAATAAAACATTATTGCACTATTTGAGTTTTCCATGACGCTTGATCTCAGGTATTTCAAACACAAATAAATACAGCCCAACATATATTTCAATCATGGAAACTGAAGGAAAAATCGAAAATGTTTCCGATAAAACCACTTTGTTGTGGAGGTTAGAAGATGTGCATCACCACTACATAATATTTTACTGTGCCGAGCAGCACTGGTGCTCAGTCAAAGGGCCTGCATACCTTTAAAGTTCTCCTTTTAGGCCACAACTCTAGAAACAGGACTCAATACCATCAGGCAGAAACCACAGTAACTACATACTTACTGCAGCTTTGCTGGCCACTATTAGGAAAGTTCCTAAATCAGACAAGTTCAAAATCAACATTCAGTAATCTGCTTTCTCACAGTGGGCTGTATGGTGTGTGTGGGAGCTGTGGTTAAATGGATGTGGATAGATGGCTTGGACTCTCTGTTTGCATCAGCACAGCTCTGGGGTCAGGAAGTGCAAACGTGCCGTGGGCGAGGTGCACTGCCCAACAAAGCCTGACCCCAGTCATCGTTTAAACTTTAACTAAATGGTCCGCGTCGCTGGCTCTTGCAGTAGAATGCCGCTCAGTGTTTGACGGTCCTCTGCATACTCGCAGGAACCTTCGGGAACTTTCCCCCAAACCGTGCCCACGTCTGTGGGGACTTCCTGGTGGGTGGAAGGGGCGACGGCGCAGGGGACAGGCCCTTGCCGGCTCACCTTGTATCCGCCCATGCGGTCCTCCTGCCGGAACGGCCGGCCGTTCTTCAGCCAGTGGAGCTTGGGCGTGGGCCTTCCATCTGCAGCACAACGGAACTTCACCGTGTTGGCCGCCGGCACGGCGTGCAGCTTCTTCTCCATCTTCTCCGGCAAGAGCCAGCGTGGCACCCCTACAGGCAGACAGGGAGCACTGCGGTCAGCCACCGCTCATCCTCACAGCCACGGACTCTCGACCGCTGATCACTGCAGCTCACTGCACACGTCAGGTGCACATTTCAGCTCACTGCACAGGTTTCAGGAAAAGGCTGGGCATTTAGTCTAAAGCTTAAAACCCATTCTATGCACCTTCTGGTATATCTGTGAATTGTAGCCCTCCAGACCCTACATAACATGAAGAATACACTTCCTACATCTCTGTGTATAATATAACTCACAATTATGGGCCACCTCAGTAGCTGGGTGTAGTGTGCAGACTACATTACGCCTCACTTGGCAGCTTCTACTACGACATAAAACACAGCATTTACGAGTTCAACACCCAATTTGTCCTGAATGCCTACGCAAAAAAAAAATCATATTATTCTCAGAATGTTTAGCACATCAGAGAAAACTTTCACCAAAATATTTACTGGCCATCAAATCAGTCATGACCACATTATGATAAAAGTTTTGACCAAAGTTATAATCATTTTATCATCACCTTCGAGTGTTTTTCTCCAACAGTAAACCCATTCCAACACCTCCACATAGCTTGAGACGACTTTTCAAATGAGTCACTGCCTTGAAATGCACCAAGACTTATCAAAAGCACACTGGTGTGAAGCAGCCGCAGAGCTTAGTGGAAAACAAACCTTCCCACACTGCATTGTGCTTTGCTCATCAAAAAGCCAGCGGAAGCGCACAGTGGGCAGGTGAGGGCAGGGGCAAGACCCTGCCAGGCGCGGTTCAGAGAGGCGAGGCAGGAGGCAGGAGGCGGGAGGCGGGGGAGGTGAGGAAGCAAGGTACAGGAGCGAGGAGGCAAATCCAAACCGTTACTCACGATCCCGGAGAGGTACAACACATTTTTTAAAGACAAAAACCACATTCTCTTTGGTCGAGCGCGGAGAGACACGGAGGTGGTGTAAAAGCAAGGTTGTGTCCGAGACAGTGGGGAGGGGGAGGGGTGAAAGGTCGTGTCCGAGACAGTGGGGAGGGGTGAAAGGTTGGAGAGCGTGACACATGCTTTCTTAGCACAGGAACGAGCACCCCTCCCCCCCTTGCGTCTCGTTAGGAGTCACCACCGTTCTTTGCATGACAGCTCTGGCTGACGGACACGAGCTGCGATTAGCTGCGACAAGGTGGGAGCGAGAGGAAGAATGTTCCGGAAGGCAATATAGTTCTGATAAAAATCAGCATCGCTTCTCACTCACTGTATAGGTCTTTCAAAGGCTGAGTCATGGCCATCCAAGGGGATTAACTGACTAACCTAAAAACACTAAATAAATCACACCAGTGAACTCAAACATCTGCTTACCCATCTGAAATAATCTCGATATTCTCAGCATAATCATGTGTTGATATTTTCTATATGTTATATCTCATCCATAAATGGAGAAATATGGTAGCAGGTTCTGGTGCCCCAGCCCAGAAGGTTCCGGCGTAACTTCATACCAGCCGTTTAAACAGATCCTTCCCTCAGGCCTGACAGCAACCAGCCAGAACCCCTGAAGCTGCCCTGACGCTCTCTCTGGCATCCTGCTCCTTTGCCACACTCAATCACATTCTTTATCTCTTTCCTGTGGGTCTCATCATCTCTACATGACCCCTCCCTCCCTCCCTCCCTCCTGCTCTCTCTCATTCCCTTTTACCCTTTGACCTCCACGACCTCCCCAATGCCACCTGCCATCTTTCTGTCAGTGCACTTCCTTGAGACTCTGTATGCGCTCAGCTCTCGTCATGCCGTGGATTCAGACGAGGGGCACGACGCCCGGACAGGGAGGGTGGGAAGGCCGCAATCCTGCCCACCCCCCCAAAAGCAGCAGACTTTTAAATCTGCACTTCATACGTCACGCACTGAACACCCGAGCCAGGGTTCTATCGATATTTAATCAATATTGTGATATTTTGACAGGGTGAAATAGCTTCCAAGCTGCGTAGATGGTTCCAAAATATTAACCAAGAAAACAAGCAGCAACACAGCAAGACGAAAGTTATATTCAACCGCATTTTAATAATATCTGTGAGATCACGGAACTAGGAAGTATTTTGTCAGTCAAAGCTATTCCTGGAAGGCTGGATCTGTAGGAAGTCTGTTATGAACCCAGGGATGTCTACTGCAATACCTGAGAGCTCAATTACAACAAAATAAAACATATTGGAGAAAAGGAGAAAGTACTGCTGTTCTGTCTGCTGTTACTGAAGCTATGCAAAGTAATATCAGAGAGTTTCAAGCGGTTCAGTTAGGCACAGATCCAACCCACTGAGCCCGAAACTGCCCCAAGCACAATGCTAAATCCCACCAACTCCCCCCACCCCGCCCCCACAGCCTGTGCCCACACCACCCCGCCCCTCGACGTCCTCAGCCAAAGGCCAGCACTGCACAGCACGCATGAGCTGGTTCTGATCCAAACCCAAGCCTGCTAGTTAAAAAGCCGAACCCCTCACCACCTGTTTTCCACCACTTGGTTTTCTTTTCAATTCTTTGATATTTACTTCGGAATTATCAGAAAACTGACAAACCTGCCAGACGTGCCAGGACATATTCGCCTTTATATTTTTTGGGTTTTTTAAAACCAGCTTATCCTGAGCATCGTTGCCCCCACTAACACTGGCCCTCCCTGCATTGTCTTCCTTCCACCAGTTTTGATTTGTTTCAGAATCCACACTGGACACGGGATCTCCAGGGTCTTAAATGTAAGTGGAACGTCAACAACATCCAAAAGCTTTTTTTCCCCAGACATCTCTTCCCTTCCCTTCAAGCCTCCTCAAAGCAGAGCACTCATCCTCTCCTACCTACCACCCACTGCCCCACCCTGGTGCTCCTCTTTCAGCCCTGGCCTGAATCAAAACTTCTCCATTCAGGTAAAGAATACAGTCCATATGGGTGGTTTCTATAATGGATGGGGCTCGCTGACTGGCTCCACAAGGGCCAAGCTACCTGAGAGACAGAGCAAGTGAGAGAGAGAAGGAAAGATTAGAGCAGAGGAACGCCAGGAATGTGTCTGCTCTGAAAGCACACAGAGCGATAGATAGCGCAAGCCTGAAGTGATCAGGCTGGACGAGGAGAGGTCCAACAGAGATCTTCTCTCAGCACATCCAGCCTTTGCTACTAAAATGCGACTGGGACCACAAGGGTGAGAGTGCTGAAAACCAGAGGTGCACCTTGAACACGCAAGGATCAAGAGAGAAGGAAGCCTTGGAAATGGGAAAGTTGTCCAGGAAATATTTTACTATTATTTAAATATTTTAATTTTTGGGGTTTTTTGTGACTGTTCACGACAGTGCGAACTGTAATATAGGACATGCATGCAAACACCACTGGAGATCGTGCTCAGCACCCACCAGCAAGGGGGAAAATATCAAACCTGGTGCCAATGTTAGTACCGACAGTAGCATCGAGTCAGAAGGGAAACGAACAGAACAAAGTTTGTTTTCGAATGGCGCTCTGAACACCGGCGCCATCGACCGTTTGGCCCCGGTTCCTGGATACTCACGCATGCGCTCGCCGTCTGGCTCGACATCGTCCGACCGTTCCGCGTCATCCTCGTCGTCTCCGGAGGAGATGGCATCTGCAGAGAGCACCGGGACACTGTAACCTCGGCTGGGCTTCGCAAGGGGGTTCGCGCCTTACGGCACCTACTGCTACGTCACCGCTCAAGGAGTCACGTGGAAACTGAAGACATCGCGGCTGCTAGCTACTAAACGGTCACTGCCAAAGCTATTAGCTGTTTCATGCTTGTTATTTGTAACTGCACATCTGATGGAGAAACAAAAGAGGCAACGTATCTACAGAACATTTCAGAAGTTCTTACACCAGCATGTTGCAACATCTATAAACGGAGAACTGCTAAAGATGTGAAACGGAGGCAACAACTCTAGCATTCCATGTGTAAACACACACACACTGTCCTCACACCATACAGTGTGGACACACACACACACACACACACACACACACACACACACACACTGTCCTCACACCATACAGTGTGGACACACACACACACACACACACACACACACACACACCGTCCTCACACCATGCAGTGTGGTCATCATCCTCCAAGTGAAAAAGGGTGGAACTAAATTCAAGTTTCAATCAAGGCACGTTTCCAATGGCGACTTGAAGTTTCCGCCACTTTTCGCAAATTCTTGACACTTTAATGACGGCTCTGAACCAGGTGAACCTGGCCAGACGAACACTCAACCGTATCGTAAAATAAAATCACGTCGCCACGTCAACGGCCGTTTTCCGGTTCAAGCCGTGGCGGGAACTCCGGCCCCCGAGGTACGGACGTGCCGCTGGCCGACGGACGCGCGTCTCACCTGTGACGTTAACGATGAAGCAAAGCGTGTGGGCTGCGCGAGCGCCGGCAGCGCGAGCGCCAGCAGAGCTGCACGCGTACAAGCCCGAGTCCCTGGGCGAGGCGTCACGGATGTGCAGCCACTCCCGCTCTACGAGCGTGCGGTTGTCTGGGCCCAGCGACGAGCCGTCTTTGGTCCAAACGATGGCAGCCGCCTTGGGTAGCGTGCAGCTGAGCTTCAGGAGCTCCCCCGGGTGCAGCGAGCGCACCGTGGGCTTATCGTTTTGGCATTTGGCCGGAGGCTCTGCGGAGCGGAGGGGACGAGTGGAAGAGAGACGGAGGGAAGGGGGAGGGGCAGGACAGGAGAGGACAGGTGGGAGAGAAGAGAAACAAGCAAGAGTGTAAGGAAAGAGGGAAAAACCACCATAATAAACCCAACAGAGGCTCCGAAATCAGTTTTGGAAAAGAGAGAGCGGTGCTGGTGGAATGTTAAGGAAAAACCCATTTTCAAAGAGGTCTGTAAAAAATCTGTTAACCAACTTACGAACAGCTAAAAAGCATTGGTTTAGCTTTAAAGGCAATGTTGGCAGAACGGTCCTTGGAGCATGCAGTTACATAGCGAGGGAGCGTGTGCTGTAAGCAGTGCGCTGGTGTGGACGAGGAGCCCGCTGGGAAATTCCTGGTTTTCGTCTTTCGGCCCCGTCAGTCTCGCTTGGGCCCCGGTTGTAAGACAAGATGCTGCTTATTTGTATTCCCCAATTACCTGTAATCCATGTTTGCAGAGAGCAGCCCAAGAGCACGCAGTTGCAGAAAAATAACGTTTACTAAACTCTTATTAATGAGTGTGTTTACATGCACAGGAACACCTCAGTTACTGGCTAAAGTCTGCAGCAATAATTCAGCTGAAGCATCTACATGCAGCTGTGTGATGAAGGACAAAAACCCTGTTTATGTGGGATTGGTGAAATAATCTGGTTTCTCTCCATAAAGAGCTTCTACATGCGTGTTGCTCATCTCCGTTACCTTGGTGTGTTTACTCAGATGAATCAAAGTATTTGGCAGAAACCTAAGAATGTTAATCATATCAGCCTCACTGCAATTAAGACCCAATTAAAGAAATCAGATAAAGGAGTTAACGAGTTAAAATAACACTCCGGCTGGGTTAGGACTGGAGCACTGGGGTGTGCATGTAAACACCACACAATGAGCATGAAGCGAAGCCAAAGAGCTGGTATACCACCTCACCACGAGCAGCTGAGGATTCAAAGCCGAATCAGAGTACTTCCTGTCAACAAACGCACGTAAGCAGGGCCAAGAGGAAATGAAATCAAGCACAAGCTCGCCCAAAAAGACAGAGCCAGCCGTTGGGATGAACACCTCGGAGAAGGTTAGTGTGTTCTCTGGCCGCGCGCGAGCAGGAGATGCCGGTCCAACCGGCCACACGTTCGAAGAGGCACCGTCGCCGCCCACGACGCGACTTTAGCGCTCAGCCACGCCCCCGGGATCACCGAGGCCGACGCTCGCGCTCACCGGGCCGCGCCATTGATGTACCGCCCCGTCATCTCCGAAACGCTCGGCGTTCACGAGTACGGTCTGGAGAGACGCTTGAAGTGAAAGTTAATCCGTTTGATTCTGCACCCACACGAGTATCAGCTTTCAGGGCAATTAAAAGAGCCAGATGATTAAAAGCAGAGCACCGAAATCCAACCCAGTTCAGTGTGTGTCAAATACATTACATTTGCTCCTTTCGTTCAATGATTCAACTCTCATTAACACAAAACATGGAAAATGTCCAACTTCTTCCTCTAATTCATTCTAAAAAAAAACCCACAAAAATGTAAACACAAACCTGTGTCTCAGAGTTTTTTTTAAATCAGGAAAAGAGGGAGACTAAAAACAGACTGAAGGGATTTCCAGATGAAAAAAAAAAAACAAAAAAAGAAACTGGCCAACAACGAAGGCACAGCCGTGTGGGGGGGGGGGGAGCATGGTGAAACTTGTCTGCTCCTCTTTTGACTGAAGTGAGGCGGCTGTAATTAGTGGCGTGGAGGCCCACCCCACCTTCCTTCAGTTCAACACTCTTCTCCTCGAGCGCATTCCTGGGCCTTTGTGCGCGCAAGCAAACCCGCGCGCAGTAAGAGGGAAAGCCATCCACACAGGAGCGCGCCGGGCTCCAGGGAGCCCAGGGCCGCGCGCGAGGCTTTAACCTTTCCCCACACGCGCGCTGCCCCACACAGGTACAGTTCCTGTATTGGTTTTTCTTTTCTCCCCACCCCCTCTCTCCATCTGCTTTCCCTCATTCCGGAAATAATTAAGCCCCTTTTTTTTGAACTCCCCGTTTACCCCGTGCAGTCTTGGTGCGGCTGATTGATGGGAACTGTATTCAGTGCCTTATGTTTCCAGGAGCCTCTGAATGGTGCGCCGTTAGTTAACTGTTACTTCCTTCTATTGTGCGCCACAAGCCCAGTCGGAAGCAATGCGGCACAGATACACGGGGCCCGTTCCGACCGGAACGTCATTAGAAAGCCGACAGACACGGCTCACGGTACATGGAGAAGCCCAAGAGTTCGTTGCAGCGGTTGCCATGGTGGAAACAACCCGCGCTGCTCCTGGGACGGATTCCGCCGTGGTGGCAAGTTAGCGCGCGTGTCAGCGTTGGACAGGAGCAGCCCAGAATGGAGTAAAATGCAGCAGATAAAGAAAAATCAGATGCGTGTTTAAAAAAAAGCAAAATGTCTCCGAGCTTATCGAATTATTCCTTCAACAATTTTTTTGGTTTTTATTTTTCAGGGTTTTTGTGCGGTTAATGCACAGTTCATTGTCCACTCAGAGAACGTTCTTTATTCGTCAGTCCAAACACCAGCTGAGATGGTGGTAGATACAGAGAGTCACAGACGCTCTGCCGCCGCGTGTATCTTCTCCTGCCTTTCAGCTCGACACATCTGTTCTTCGCCGTCAACACCTCCTCCTATCCCTCTCACCCCTCACCCCTGACCCGTGACCCCATCACCGCATGACCCCACCCCCAACCTAGACGGGGATCTTCTGCTGTCCTCCAAATTCCAAATTCGTCACGGGAAAAAGCAAAAGGGTGCTTTTCTTTTCACGTTCCGTTTTGGAAGAGAAAAACAGCGAGAGACGATGAGCATCGGCTGAGACGCGGAGCCTGGTGGGACAGCACAGCGTCTCACTGCGGTGTGGCTGGGAACGTCCTAGCACTCGGGTCGATGTGGGAGGGGCGTGCGCTAACCGGAGCGCCCATCATCTTGGAACAGCCCGAGGGACGGTGACGGCCACTCGGCCGCTCTGTTGTTTTTTTTTAACTTATTTGCACCTCGGTGGCCACCAGACAACTGCATTTTCTACCAGACGGTGACAGGCCAATTCTCGCATGAATCCCTCTGTCTGCAGGGTGACGGGAAAGGCCGGCGAGTGGCTTGGGCTCAGCACGTTTCAGCTCTGTCTGGAAGCCCCCGGACTCCTCCACGCGAACCCGCTCCCACGTGGTCCTGAACTGCAGGCTGCCGTCACTTCCACGAGGCCCAGCGCGCCACTGGCTCCTTGTGAGCATACACACCTATTCACACACACTGGATATGTGCGAGCACAGTGCTCCCCCACACACAAGTTCCTCTTTCACTCCTTTCAGTCTCCTCCTTCCTCGTTTTCTCACCCTTTCTTTTTCCCATAGGCCACTGAGATCGGACAGCTCTGCCACCGCTCCACCCCCATTCTAATCTCCGACGCCTTTCAAATTCTAATTCCTGCTGGCTTTATCGTCATGACAATGCTTGCCCAGCCAAAGGGCACAAATCTCTCAGGGGCGCCCTCGGCAACCGTCGGCCAGACAATAATCCGGGCCCCCCGGAGACCTCTCATTGGCTGAATTTCCCTCCAAAAATGCTCGGAGCCGGATGAACGCTGTAATTCCGGGGAAGTGAGCTCAGGGTGGCAGCGGTACGAGCGTCAGCGCCCAAAAAGTAAACAACACTTACAGCTTCTGACTTACAGCATCTGGTTGTCGTGCCAAGTCAACACATTCAGCTTTTATAGGATCTTATCAGCCAGATGTCCCATAGATGTTCACAGCACGCACTAATTTACCAAGAGACAGAGGACAGGACAGCATCAGGCAGCACGGGACAGCAGTTTAAAGGGACGTGGGCCATTAACTGGGCAGCATCTGGGCCCTCCTACTCCGAGCTCCTATACCTCAGCGAGTCGCACACGTCCTAAAGAACACGAGCAGGTGCTTTACGCTGGCGGAGCAGAACAGTCCTGAAGTACTGGGTGGGATTCAGAAGGACACAAGACCCCAGAACCCTGCCATGGGACAACAGGGACATGTGCTTCACGTGGTTTGCTGTTATGACAAAGCAGTAAAGTATGATATATGCAGCCTCAAAAAAAAGAAACAAAGTCATTAATCCTTAAACTAAACTCTTCAAATAACAAAAACTATTTTTTTTAAAAACGATAAAAACGCAGCTAAAAATGTATTCAACGTCCGCAGCCGTTCTACTTTTCGAAACGGTTTAAATTTAAATTCACAAGCTCAACGCAACTAGCGAGGAAATGGGAACAAAGTCGAGAAATCATCACAGAAAGCATCTCATTCGAGTCTGAATGGATCAGTTTGCACTGTGTGTGAAACGGGTGTCTGTAGGGCCTCATTTTTGACACACTGCTTGAAGAAATAAAAAAAAAAGTCAAAAGGTGACAAAATGATATTTTGAGGAGAAACTTCTGATATTTATTTGATTTACATTCTAAGTTGGCACCTAAACCTAAAAAGATTCCTCCAGCCCTGTTTGAGATGCTTCCTTTAAAGCTGGAGCACCAGGCCGGGGAGCTGTGGGCCTCATCACAGTTCATTCCTCCCTGCTGTACTGGCCTTACAGGTTTTGGGCATTCTCGATTTCAGCGTTTCGGTTCCATGGAGGGGAGGAGCACAGGACAGACCTGCAGGAGTGAAAGGGAGATGAGAAGGATGGGTGGAAGGAGAACACCAGGGGGGAGAGGCCAGGGGAGACGGCAGGAACGCCGGGGAAAAGGCACTTGGACCTTCAGCCAAAGTTGTAAACAAAATCAAAGCGTGTTTGACTTTGTCTCTCGTCCCTTCCGAGTGGACAGGACAAGCCAAAGAACTACCGCAGACACTCTGATTAGAAAAAATGCCTCCCTGAATCCAAACAACGACGACTAGGGATGAGCCAGCATAACTCCCAAGACCTTCCAACTCGAGACCAGACTTGGCAAGGAGAGACGCATCCATAAACGTGAGATAGAAGCAGCAGGACAGCGAGGAGAGGAGACTGAACATCTCCTCCTGGCCACAAGAGCAGCCCACAGTATCTGCATTTAAGATGCGGCCATTTTCCTGTACTTTCACTGCACCCTCTCTACCCCCACCTTCCAGTGACTAACCCATGATTCCAATCATACTCTCTATCATGACCACAAATCTTAATAGAAAAAAAGGAGTGCAGCTGGTTCAAAGGCTGTTTAAGAAATTCCCCGGCCCGAAACTTAGGGCAGCATGAAGATCGCTTGAACACAGCGGGCGGGTCGGACTTGCACAAGGCCCGGCTTAAGTGAAACCGATGCCGGTTTCGCCCAGGAGACGCCACCTCTACTGTTACACCCTCGGTGAGAAAACAAAGTAACAGGAGCAGATCAGAGTTGTGCGAGAAGGAAGTGCGGATACGGCACCTCCGAGACGCCCCGCTCGGAGAGACGCGGCCTGGCCGCAGGGACGGGGCCTCCGTGCCATACCTCCGGGGCTAATTACCAAGCCTGAAAGGACAGCTAGTGAGTCCCTTTCCAACCAGCGCATACTTGCAGGTGACTTGTCCCGATATAACTAACGTGATGAACGTGAGACACTGCACAAGTGACACTAAAGCTCTCGTCCCAAATTTGCACTGTGATGACCTTTAGTCAGTTTTAAGTTTTCTTTTTTTTTTTCATCATGGTCAGAACTACAGTGTACCATTTTTTCTCCATTGAATTTATGCTGAGGCAGCCGATAGCATAATCGTGTTAAGTCCACCCCTCAGGCACTCTCTGAGCTCTAAAATATCGGAGTTCCATCAGACACACGTGGGAAGCAATCTAACCACTGTGGTCCAACCGCTCCACCTCTCAGCAAAATGGCCTGACATCATCTCATGGCACATCAGGCCAGATACTGACTCCTCTGCCTAATAACTAAAGCATAAACTCCACTTGCATGATTAAAGAGAGAAGGGCAAAGTTTCTTAAAAAGTTTAACAACTCGAACCACTTATGAAGAACTAAACAAACAAAAAGTAATTAAGGTTGTGGCCTTTTCACAATCAGTCGCAGGCTTCGACATCTCACCAGAGCAATCAGTCTTGCAGTAAAAATCAAGGTCCCTTTCAAACGCACAGCACAAGCAGGACAGCTGTTTTGTGGATGGAAATGGATTTTTGTGGATGGACTTTAAGGGCAAAGGGCATTTGATTACAGAGGCTGGGGAGAGGGGTTGTTCTTAAATGTTTCACCTCTTGTAATTAAACACGGTGATTAAAGCCCTATAGTTTTACTCAGGCACCACGGCTACGATGATCTGCTGGCCAGCGTGAACCAAGGAGAGTGTACTTCTGACAGTAACATGGGAGAACAGCACATTACCAATAACACCACACACAGGGCAACCACAGCCAAGAACAAACAAAGGTCAGATTAGATTTTTTTCCATTTCTGCTGGAGGAACTACAATCTTAGGAGTAGGAGCGGCGTTTTAACAAACCATAGGATGAGGACAAAGACGAACCACATTCCCGCTTTGAGTCTATTGAGAAAAAAGAAAAAGAAGAAAATGGCCTACAACCGTCACATTTCAATTTCTCTGATGTTTGAGCATGAGTGAGGTTTATTTTCTCCCCAAACAAACTCAAGCTTGTGGGACGAGTGCATACCAGCCAACGGGTATGTGTGTGGTCCACAGCTCGCAACAACACTACAGCCAGACTGACAGGGAGGGAGCAAAGTACGGAATAGAAGAGAAACACGTCACAAGTTAAAAAGATTAATTAATTAAAAAAAATAAATATGTGAAACCTTTGCAAGCTGTTAAAAAATAAGCCACTGTTAGCTGAGTTCTTCTGCTACATGGATATTCACATAATCATAGACTGTAACTAAAAAAAGTTACAAACACAAAAATAACACCACTTTCTCAGATGCATTTAGAGGCTGACAAAAGCACTTTGTTGAGGCTTGATGGTATGCAGCGACATTTCACAAGTCTGGAAGCTTCTAGAACATCTCAGACTCTCCGTCTCAAAACAAAACCTCTGTCTACCTTCTCAGCCTGACCCAAGAGGCAAAACAAAACCATACCATGCATGAAAAGTTAGACATGAAAAAACCCTGACATAATCAAGACAGTCTGTAAATTAAGCAGTTCTGCCTCAAGCTTCTGCTAAGCACAGAACTGCTTTACTACTAAAAGCAGCTGAACAGGAGAAGAGAGCGGTTCTGGAGAGGGAGCACTACACAAAACGGGTTTCTCTCCCAGCCCACAGAGCACGCTTGTTCAATCCCCTGCAAAATCGAACAGCGGAGCTCGTGGAGTCTTCTCATGTCATTTCAACCCTTTGTCTCTGTAACAGAAAAAGAGGTCCATCTCCTTCTCGGACCTCCACGGGATCCCGAAACCGGCCAGGCCATCCCCTCCCCTCCCGGACACTCACCTTCAGGGTTCGCCACGGACGCCGTCGCCAGGGCCAACAGCAGGAGAGCCCCCGCGAGCCACGCCCAGGCGGACATCCCGTCAGCGGCCAGCGTGCCTCCCCATCCCCCCTTCCTCGACCTCCCCCTGGACACTGATCCCATCTGAGGGCCTCCACCCAATCATGAACTGCAGGCTGTCCCGGCCCGTCACTCACTGGAATTCCCTCCAATCACCTGGGGCAGATGAGAACAGGGGGCAGATGAGAACAGGGGGCTGGATCACAGAAGGGCAAGAAGAGAGGGAACAGGCGGGATAAAAAAAATCAAGTGAAGTCACAGCAAAGAAAAAAAACGGAATACAAGAAATAAGAAACAAAAAACAACATACTCGATGTAATTCATTTGTGTTCAGCACAGTTAGACTATATAGTGCTGGATGCACGGCAGTCCAAATCTAGTCAGTTGATTTATAATAGTGCTGACCAATTTAAGGTTACCCGTCAACAGCTGATAAATCATTCTTATTCACATCATTCAGATCATTCTATCAACAAGTGGCAATAAGTATGTGAGAAACTAGAGGTTACAAATCCATGTCCCCAAATCCTGTTGAACAAGCTTTACCACACAGACATACCAAAGCACTGATAATATATCTAAAACACTCTTCTGCACCTATATATACCTACACTTGTATATAAAGCGTCAGGCACGGATCAGCAGTTTTCATACTTAAATCGCTTTTTTTGATAAGGTACATCAACTCGCGTAGAGGTACATCTATCGGTGAGCTCCGCTTGGACACATCTCCGGAGATTTCACGCGCGATATTACAGCCCTCTGTACGTGGCTGAGGTCGCGCTTCCAAAGGGCTTGCACGAGCCCAGCTGGGCGGCATCGATTAGTTTACTCTCATTAACCATGCGCTTTGGAAAGGTGTCGACTGGATGCATTACGTTTTAAACACAATGATAAGTGATTTCAACTGACCTCATATAGGTAAATAGAGGCAGTTTATCTAGTATCCCCTGCCTCTCACCTTAGTTAACTAGTTAACCCGAATTTATGAAATTCCATTTTAATAAATTACAGTTAAATAAAGTTCTACAGTCACTATACTGATTGAAATAAATGCACTAGTATAAATGCACACTAGTTATTTCCTCCTTTGTAAAAGCAATGCAATAATAATGGTAATGTAACGTACTCCTGTCTGAAAGAAACAAATAGTACATTAACTGAATTGCCAACTTCCAACTAGGCTACCCAAAGTATACCGAGTATAAAAATGAAAAAACACGATAAGTGTTAAACGATTTTAAACTCCGCAAGATAAAACACTCAACGTAAACTATTCTCTGCAAGATACTGATTTCTGCACAGAACTAACACAATCTACAGGCGTTAACGTTAGCTAGCTAATCATCACCATCCTTTTCAGATTCAAATTACCTTGCATTTTCACAATGAAAACACACTAAATGCCCTCAGAGATTTACGATCGTATTTCAACGCAAAGAATCCATTTAGCCGCAGTAACGGTAATCTCTTTAAGGTGGTAAATATTAATTGGTCACTTTACCTAGCTAGATATTTAGGCTTATCTAAACCCATAAGACTCACATAAGAGGGAACGTGTTTAACGCTGTTTTTTTATTGACAACTGTTAGATTGACGTTAAAACTAGATAGTTAAAGAAATTTCTTGTCACATTCGTAGTAGCAACTGTTTTTAATTGTATTAACATGATCACATCAATGACCCCATACCCTTAATCATAATATTAACTATTCGTGTCCAGTACGTCATATATTATTGCCAATATATATA
>JAOXYF010000009.1:14479581-14493003 GCA_028565775.1 Sternarchorhynchus goeldii
TACACATATATATATATACATATACATATACATATACATATACATATATATACACACATACATACACACACACACACAGAGATTTTTTTTACAAACGAATTCTCCAGGTTCCGAAATCGTGCAAAATCATAAATATTTGTCAAAATCCAGTTGTGCTCTTTTGCATAGATAAATATTTTGTTTTATATCCTACATAAACCAGCTACAAAGAACCTAAAATAACAGGTAGCTAGGCCAAAGTGTGCCTTACAAAAATGTATGAACATCTTAGCTAACTATTGCAAAGTATTTTGGCTAGTCTATTTAAGCACGTTTAAATCACTTCTTAAGTAAACGGTTACAAAAGGTCACTAGATCTAACGTACTATTTGTGTACGCTGTATTGCCTAACTTTATCTCGCAAAACACAAGACTTACCACGATGGACAGAAGCACCAAAGTTCTAGATCCGCATAAACTGGGGAATCAGGCGGGTGCATGAACTGAATTGCCAGCGGTATGCGTAGTTATTCCCGACGGGTCAATTTCACCCCTTTGCAACTAAAATGCAAACTTGCGCTTCTTCGCTATTCCAAAATCCACGCAACAAAAAGACAATCACAGCAAAACTGTCGCGGATCCTTTTTAGGGGAACATACTTTTAAGAGTGGAGCACTGATAAAATCCCGCAGTGTTTTGTAAATCCGTCCAAAGCGTTTTGAAAACCTTGCGTCCCCGAAACTTTTCTCGTCCCCACCAAGTTGTTACTGCCTCACAAAACAGCAGCCTCCAAGATCTCTGTCCGGCTGCGCGTCCTTCTTCTAAAAGGAAGAGAGACTATGTATTTTAACAACTAATGAATGTGTGGTTCGGAGGTGACGACATCTCGGAGATACATAGCTAGCTTTATCCATTGACATCGAGCACTCCTCACAGCTGAAAGTCTCCGAGGATCCTGGTTCTGTTCTCAGTCGCTTTGTCAGGTTTACGGATTTTTTTCCTTCTTCTTCTTACGTTCCCACTCTCTCTCTCCCTCCAACCCCCTCAAGAAATGTCACTCCCCCCTGAAATCCGAGCCGTTTCCTGACTATAGTTTTTTACTCCTCCGCCAATCAAAAATCTCAGAAACCAAGCTCCCTTCTAGGACTATGTAGGAGCAGCCTGTTTGCTCCAAATGCAATGGTGATAGTGTAGTAGACCGCCTGCAAACTTTGCCCGATACAGGGGTCCCCCATCCCCCGATACCTCACTAGACTCACGTCAGCGTTATTTACAGTAACGCCGCCTAGTGGTAAATTCTGAATACATGAAAAATCTGCAAGATTCATCTTGACTGTACTTGATGTTTTCGGTTAGAGCACGTATTACACCACGCACTGAACTTTAAGACGGCCCTTTGGTTATTTTTGTTTGGTTATAACTGATCTTCACAAAAATTTGGAGAATAAACTATTTTGTTTTCATAATCACATATCGTCTTACTCCGCAACATTACTGTAGTAACATACAGGCGCGAGTCAGTATCATCTGGTGTTCATTTTATTTTACACATGCAGCGTATTGTAGCCTTGTGAGTTTCCTCGCTCACCCTTGTGGTCTTATCTCTGTGCTTTTTCTGGGGGGGGGGGGGGGTGTTGCTTAATCAATGACCCCTAAACGTCAGAGACAGAGGGGCCCCCATGCTGTGCTCCACTCTCTCTCTCCAAGCTGTCTCTTCCATTGGATAGGGTCTTTTCAAGCACCACCACTATCTTCCCCCCCCAAAGGAAAAAAAATGTAGTGTGGGTTTGAGAGAGGAGGGAGTGTTTATTTTTCGCCTCTTATTTTTCTCTCCCCCTCTAAGAAAGACTCTCCTCTTTTTTCCTGCAGAATAAAACCCTCCTCTTTCACGCAGAATCGCAGAATGAGCCCAGCTAATAAGGCTGTTACAGAGAGGGTACTGTGTCAATGGAGCTGTCTATCTCTGTTTTCTTTCACTGTCTCTCTCTCACTCACCTTCACTCATTTTCTTTTTTTCCCGTCCATTTTCTCACCCTTTCTTTTTCAGTAAAGCCATCACACACAGCTCCAGAAAAGGTGACGGCTCGGGGCAGTGGTGGGGTGTTTAAAGAGGAGAGTCGCAGGTTTCACGTTAAGGCTCTTTCAGGGACGTCCCCATTGGCTGGCAACAGCTGACCTACACTGGGCTCATGCTATTTTTCCCAGCATGCTCAGCCACTGCAGGGCTCAAGCCCCACAGTGAGGGGCAGACAGACAGGCTACGGCTCCCACAGTGGACCACTGTCCTCCTCACCTTCCTCTTTTCTGAACAATTTCTCTCTTTTTTTTTAGATTTGTGTTTTTGGTTTGAGAAAGATTTGGTCTTAGTTTTTCAGATGAGTTGTCTTCCTACAAAATGGTCAAACTGTCTTGTCATGTGGAAAGAAGTCTTTGGCCATGTTACAAGCAAACATAGAAATCTTTAAAAATGAAGAAAAAAAACAAATCAGTTCAGAATTTGATCATAACTGCCCCATTCTTTTTTAATATTTCTTACAGCATATTGTACTTAAATACTCCGTTCTGACTCTTATACCTGAATTAGGCAGTTGGCCTCCAATGAACAAGAGTGTGATTTTACAGGCCATTCTTGACCAACATTTTCCAGTGGAAAGACCACTAGCACATCTGGGCTAATAAACCTGCGAATTAGCATAGCTGAATAATAACTGCGTAAAAACAAGTTTACTGGTCATTAGGAGGCCATTCTGCCATTGAGTTAATCTTTGGTTATTAGTGTGAACTCATCTCAGAGGGAGGTGTTGCCTCACTCCCTCTCAACTGGATGACAGAAGCACAAGAGTAGATCACCATGTGTCCTTCGCTCATCCCCTGACAGTAGTTTATGATTTATTTGGGTCATTTGTTTGGTCAGCTTCACTTTAAAAACAAAACCTCACAAAATGCAAGCCCAGCCAGGTCTGCTTCCTACAGAGGTGTGCGACAAGATAAACATTTTGGAGGGAATTCTCATTGAGTATCCTCACAACAGAATTCAGGAAATCATATAGTATAGATATTTCCTTGGAAAGTGGTTGAGATGGTTTCTTCCCCTTTGGGTACTTACTAAGGCAAGTTGTGTGGGAGAATGATAGACCAAACTGAGAAACCTGTGGTTAAATGGATTCCCTGCTCATGGATTGCCCCTGTTTGGAAAAGTGGTATTTCCCAGTAGTACTATTTTAGTGGCAACATTAGTGGTTGTGGTGGTGGCCTTACCCTGCAGTCAATCAAGCATTAAATGGAGTTCCTTGTTATTGCTCTGGCAAATAGACAATTGGCAGAAAAATCCGATCTTTCTGAGGGCTTTTTACTACTATATGGTCTTAGAGTAATCTTTTAGGATTTACAATTAGCATTATTGACTTATCGACTGTTTCTAAGGTAGACAAACACAACTTTTTAATGAAGGCTTAAACTTAAAAGTAAACTTACTTTAATTTAGTTCAGTGACTCATGAACACAGGTGTTTTTCTCGGCGTATGTGCATCAGCTACAGCTCAGTGTTCTTCATTCATCTTCATACATATGAAGCCAAACACTGGCAGTTCTCAGCTGTGTGACCGTGATGGTACTGCATGGTCTCACTGCGATTTCCGTAAGGCGTCTTGTCTTCCTGAAATTCTATGTCTACATTACTACAGTGACTTGACTGTTGTATTAAAACATGGCTCTTATCATCCCCAGGCCCTCGAGGACATTCTTTTTTCAGCTTTTGTTTCCCTCCAACTTCCTAAAAGTCTTGAGGGATTCTTGTCTTGTAATGAATTTTCGCCAGGTTATAATTAAACGATCAGAACTAAATGAGTCACATCCTACACTGGTGTAAAACAAATGTGCAGTGGTGCATGTGTGTGTAGAACACACACCTCTGGCTCTCATATGAACCATAAACCCAGTGGTGTAAATACTGTATACTGGGTGGCAGGAGAGGAGGGTATTGAAGGAGGTCACAGCAAATGTTCAGCCATCTTCCACACACCCAGGGCAGCACATGCGCAGTTTTTGTAACTTGCTATAACTATTCTGTAATATTTGAGAAACTAATTGTGAATAATTTGGCAAAAAGTTCTGCCACATGACATTTTAAAATGAGGAATAGCTAGCGTTCTGATGAAGGCTTAGGCTGAAATTAACGTTTTTTTTCATCTCCGCTGTACTTATAAAAAAAAATGAATGGAGTCGAAGAGAAGGGAATGAATCTGTGAAACTTTTTTGATTTGGTTCAACTCTGTCATTCCTCACATGGTGATGTCACCTCAGCTCATAGTAAGATGTCACTTACTACAGCGCACCTGTATGAAGGGAGCCAGAGTACGTGAAGGGGCGATCCGCTCTGGGCGCCAGGTCACTGGAACGATCCGCTCTGGGCGTCAGGTCACTGGGGAGATCCTGGGGCGATCCGCTCTGGGCGCCAGGTCACTGGGACGATCCGCTCTGGGCGCCAGGTCACTGGGGCAATCTGCTCTGGGCGCCAGGTCACTGGGGCGATCCGCTCTGGGCGGCAGGTCACTGGGATGATCCGCTCTGGGCGCCAGGTCACTGGGACGATCCGCTCTGGGCGCCAGGTCACTGGGACGTAATGAGTCATAAATGCCACCATGTGATGATTTGTTCCACTGATCAGCTCCTCACTCCACCTGTCAACCGCCTCCCAGAGTCATTAGCAGTTCCCAGCCTCACTCAACATGCCTCGATCACCTCCGGGCCCCGCCCAGAACACCTCACGCCCTTACTATGCAGGTAACTAATGTGTGTGCATGAGTGTGTGTGTGTGTGTGTGTGGGTGTGGGTGTGGGTGTAGGTTAGGGTGGAGGCTTAAGCATCCACATTCCTGGAATAGTTTGGACAGTTGACTAAGGAGAGCTCGAGACATGGCTGCTACTAGGCTTTTCCTCGCGTCTGTATGAGGAGAAGAAGCAATAGAAGCTCTCCATTCCTTCACCTTTGAAGAGAGATTACAAGAAACAGTGACATTTCGGTGTCCAGTTAATTCAGACGCGGTGTGTTTTTGTTTAGAGTGAATTTAGACTGAGTAATTGTTTAGTTGCTATAACTTCATGGGTGTACCTGTAATAATGAGCAGACACAGGCACAGTATCACCCCTATCAACAGTGTCATAGTGACAGTCTACAACAGATCTGACCAGTTGTTCTTATTTTATACATATAGACAATAGATGAAACCAGTAAGTCATGGGTATTCATAACATGAATATGTTTTTTGAGAAAGATAAAAATGAACAAATATAATATAGTATGTGCTTCTTATGCAGATGCAGAGAGATGCCAGTTCTGTGCTGAAGTAAAAATGTGTCAGTTTCCAGGTCAAAGATCAGAACCACTTTATCTGAGCTTTTGGTCATCTAGAAGACACACTACTTTGATCCGTTGGTGTGGAACTGGGAAATGCTGATAGTGAAGGGCTGTGGGAGAGTGACATGTTTCACTTATGCAATGTTGGTAGAAGACACTTTCTTTAACTTAGTCTCCTCTTGATAAACTTTATCATGAATCCTCCAGAATTTTGCCAAGTTAATATTCAAGTGCTATTAGAAGCATGAACTCCTTCCATATTCTGTACTCTTAGACCTACGAACTTATGTTTCCAAATGGAACCAAACCCTTATATGACCTATTAGCAAAATATATATACCTGCGCTTGTCTATCCATTGAAGAACAACAGAAATTAACATGCTTTCCCTACAGGTCATAATAATAGCGTGATAGTGGCTGGAGCTGGAGAATGTGCTAACATTGAACAGGTTAAGCATTAGTGCTGACACTGATGGACCTATGGCTCTGATCTGTCTGGGGAGGCAGGAAACAGAGTTAAATATTGGCTGCAACTCTTTCACAAACAGATTTCTAACCAAATCTCAACATAGCTGATCCTCTACCCTATAGTCTGAGGCTGGTTAATCAATGTAGAAGATTCATGATATGTTTCTGGGAGACTGGAACCGGGAAGAATCAAACTTTCTATAGTTTTGGTTTCTTACTGGCAATGAACGGTTAGTCTGTTTAAAACAGATTCAATGGAAAAACCAAAAGCCACAAATAAATTGAGATTAGTAAAAATGCAAAAAAAAAAAACAAGTCAAACTCAGTATGTTTGTTACTCATTGTGACAAAAGTTGTTTTGTTTTGTGACAAATTTTAAGTGAACTGAATAAGAACATTTGGTACTGATTTAATTCTAATGTTTTTAATATATTTAAACAGTCGATGTTTGCATGCCTTTATTGTTGAGATGCTCTGTAAAACAGATGAAAACCATTTTTCATAATCAGATTTAGAGATGAGATCTGATACTACAAGCATGTGTCACAGGGGAGAGCATACAATCTGTCGTAGTTTGTCTCTCTTCAAAATAAACATCACAGACAGGACTTACAGGGGCGGCTAAACTCCACCGACTCTTAACGCAGCTACGGTTCAGAAACACTCCACACTGACCACATCCCACAACCTCAGAGAGTTCAGCAGCAGTGCAGAAACAGATCTCAGCTTACGTGCATCGCTTGTTCTACCGGCAAACTCCGCAGGAGCGCCAAACGCTCCTGGCTCCTGCCAATGCCACATGAACCCCCCCCAACCCTTCACAGTGCTGTCTGACGCCAACAAACGTCCCTCCTCTGCTCCACCATCCGTCCTCTTGTTTGTTGTTCCTCATCACCCCCCTCGGCCTTTCCGAGCCTGTGGTTTGCAGAGTGTACAAGAGGAGTCCAGCTAAAGAGAACGAGGGGGGAGGGGGCAGAAGGCCGTTTGTGTGGAAGCGGGTCAGAGCGGAGGGGCCAGGCGTCCCACGGTATCGTAGCGTGAGAAGAGCGGACGGGCTGGCGGTAGCACCTGGATTCACATTGCTCTATGGAACTCTTACCTGACAGCATGATATATCTCAACACTGCAGGAGCATAGTTGGGTTTTTATGTTTCATTTCAGTTAGAGGATGGAGATAAATTGCTTGGCAAAGACTGTAAAGTGGCAGAATGTTAAATGCACTCCATATGGTGCAGAAACAGTGGTAGAAGTACAGGTTCTACCCGAGTTAAAATAGAAATAATTTACTTATTTATTACTACTCTGTTATAAGATCAAAAACTAGAATATTCTACTCCAATTATTAAACATTTGGGCAATAAACATTCTAAATTTTTCTTAATTTATCTTAATTTCCCTGAGGGAACCCTCCCAAAGGAATCAATAAAGATCTATCTATCTAATAAACATTAATAAATGTAAATTTAAGCATGATATTTTCTGGACTACAAAAAGTAAATCGTGACTTTCACATACTTAATCCCTATGTAATTCGATATTCTCTACCTCTGTGCAGAAGTGTGCATTTACTATGAAAAAAAATTTCAACTCATTAACTTAATTGTCCACTTTCCATAGAAAATACCCAAAAATCTAAAACTAGTTTGAATTGATATAAAACATTGCACAATACACACTTAAGTTACTGACATAGCTGCTTAAGTCAATGCAGTATATTCCAGGTAGGAACCACTTTTGCAGATCACTTTTCCCCTCATAGTTTCTGCTTTATAAAAAAATATTTAAAAAATAAAGAAAGAGCCTAATGACTGTTCTTGAGGTTTTCTCTGTGTTTCCAGATGCTTGAGACTGAGAGCTCGAACAAACAGGCCTGACCAGCCACGATTGGGGAGACTCTCTCACTCCTGGACACGACTGTGGGCAGTCAGACCTCTCCTTCAAGCGTGTATGTGTGACAGGTGCCAGGGTTGCCTACAAGCATCACTGAGGAAAAAGATGTTCTCTCTACCAGTCTGAAATGGGTGGCTATCGTGTGATAAGGGAGAGCTGTCAGTTGGAAATCGGCAGACATTAACAATGAAAAGATAACTGTGTGAAAGAAAGGTTCAACCAGAAATGTGTGATTTATTTTCTCAAATGCAAACATGCCACAACCTCAGTATAAACAATATAAATATCCTTCAGACTCGGTCACACACACACACTCTCAGTCATTTGAAAAGGCTCTTTGTGTCCAACACATGATGACTTGTTTATTGCTTAGCTGTGCTTTGATTGAGTGTGGATGTGTGTGTGTATGGGGGGGGGGGTGTTAAATAAGACAGAGGTGCCAAACTCAAGTGTGTGTTTTCTCACCATGGCAAAGAAAACTGGGGTTAAATGTTTTGACCATGACCAAGAATTTAGAGCTCACAGTGGAGAAGAGATGTAGTTCAGAGCAATGTAACCTGAGCTGTGGGACTCTGACCCCGGGCAGCACAGCCTACTCCTGCTCTTCCTCCACACAACTGCTCACAGATGAGGCTTGGCTATGCAGCTCAAATATTGAAGGTGATGAGAAATACAATTTATTTACATATACCAACCTGGTCTTGGGAGGAATGCATCAGTTACGGCAGAAGTGTGATTCTGTGAAGTGTTACTAATGTGTAACCCCATGCCCCTACTGTTTAACCTCACATATTTGTATGTTTTTATTTGACATAAATACAATATTTTAAAAGAGGCTCAGTACATACACACATTCCTTCTCTTAATTAATCTTGATAAAGTATTGCTTTTTGTGGAGACAATCCTGTATTGGACAGCTTCTAGCTGGGCCGCCCAATGGAGGATGGGTTCCACCTACGGAGTTTTTCCTTGCCACTGGCTTTGATCATTAGGGACTTGGACATATGCATTTGTAAAGCTGCTTTGTGACAACATTTGTTGTAAAAAGCGCTACATAAATAAATTTGTTGTAAAAAGCGCTATATAAATATATTTGACTCTGACTTAAGACTGGACTTGTTCAGGTTCAGTGTGATTTGGGATGATGAGAGAGTGATTTATGAGCTGGTGTCTTAAAGCAAGAAAAAAAACGAGAGAGAAAAAATGTGCATTTTTCAGATAGTGGTAAATGGACCCGTTTTAACAATAATTCAGAATTAAGGATGTTACCTTTTCGGAGTGAATTTTTAAGACAGTGGAATACGTGGGCTTTTGTACCTCTAGAAACTATAAGCAAATGGTTTTTAAAATCGAAAGAAAATACGCTCACTGTTACTGAATTCAGTGACATGCGAAAATACACCATGTGGCACTGTTTTGTTAAGTCCAGCTACTATCCGCAGCGACCCACTTCATGTAACCCAGAGACAACATGACCACGAGGGATTTCTGCCGTTTGCTTTGCGCAGTCTCTGGCAACCAGCCCTCGCTGTCGCTAACAAAAGGCGCTTGTGAGCAGGTCGGGTCGGAGCCGGCTGTCACGTCGCGGCATGTACTGGCGAAGAAAGGGAGCTTGACAGATTTACACTGTAGCCTGCCCCTACGCTCCACGCTCAGTCTGCCTAATTACCTGGTTGCGCAATGGTGAATAGTGAAAAGCAAATCTGTCTGCTTTTTTCCCCTCCCGGTGTTTTTTTTCTTCGCGCGCTCCTGTAAGCCTCACCTACGGGAAGGGTTCGCGCGGATCTGCTTTCAGCGTGTTTAAACTTCTACCGACGAGTCACCACAGCGCTGTTACGGCAAATGCCCCGAACATCTGTAGAGATGAGTACGTCACAAGGCCCACGATGGCTATATTTAATGCCTTTAAAAAAGCATCAACCCGACAATACGTTTTTCGTAAATGCTACAAATAGAGTGATACATCTAAGAGATTATTCTAGTATTTTAAAGGTTTGCTTGCATCCAGAACCGGGAAATCCGGAGAGTTTGTCAGACCGCCCATCGGTGGCGGTCTCGGTCGTCTGAGACCTCGGTTGTAAATGCGACTGCACTCAACGGATCTCAGAACACTTTTCATATTCCTTTCCATTTGATATGCAGATATGAACACTGTAATACAGATAGGCACAATCTGTAATATATTGTAAGTCTTATACTGTAAGTGTACTGCTAGTCTGAATTAGGCTGTGATTGAGTCAGTGAGCCATTATAACATCCCCCACATTGAACCAGATCAATTAGAAATATTCAAAATTATTTGTGTTTCTTATCTCTGTCTATTGTGTTCAGTCTTACTGACACTACAAGCCAGTTTGTGAGATGACAAATTAGTGCAGAACACTATACAGAATGTTAACAGGGTTTAAAATATCGACCATCGCTACAGATTTACAAGTTATTACCTTTATGTGATACTTAAATACAGATGAACATGGTCCTGAGCTAAACTAGACAATTAAGTGCATGCATATACACACACACACACACACACACACACCCTCCCCTGTCATAATACCCAGTGTGAGGTGTTACTCCTACAATGTGCCAAAGTAATTTACTGTGACATCACACAGCTGGCCACACCACTGCCCCACTATGACCACATCATGCTGTGGTAAAGGGAGAGAAAGAGAGAAATAGAGAGAGAAAGGGGGAGAGAGAGAGCGAAGGAGGGGGAGGGAGAGAGAGAGGGGGGAGAGCATACTGGGTTAGAAGGTGGCACTGTTATATGGTCTATCCATGCAGTCGTTTTCATGATTATCCTTTGTTCATGTTTTCTCAGCTTTATTGCTCTTGCTCTAACACTTCCTCTGGTGGAGCTTCATCTTGTAAAGCCTCTGGCAACGCTGCAGTGACCTGCTGCGGAAGTTAGTACCATATTTTCCTTTATGGTTCCGACAATGTGAAACGAGCAGGAAAGGTTGAGAATGGAGGCATGCTGTTTCTGGTCAGGAGAGGACAAGCATAAGGAGAGATGCTTCTTGGAGCCTTGTAAGGACAGAATGGTTATGTTCAGGACGAGAGACAAGGGGAGAAATGAAGTGAACGGAAAGAAAACGTAGTGGTTAACAGCAGTGAAGAACCTAAACCTCCTGTGAAAGACGGAAGCTGCTGAATAAATCAGCCAAACCAACAAGGCGTGTGAATTAAAGACGGCATGGAGGGTTGGCACCTCGGCCCCCTGCGCCTGTGCTGCCCACGGTCCCCGCTTCAAATGGAGACCAAACTGTGATTGTGGGAGTCACAGACAGCTGCAGCACTGTGATTGTGGGAGTCACAGCCAGCTGCAGCACCATCTGCAAATAAGATTGATCAGTTTGTTTGTTTTACATTAGCCCGATATTTAAACCAATAAAAACGTCTGCACCTCAGTGAGTTTGGGTGTGGGGGGGTGGGAATTATGCTAGCGCTCTTACAGCAAAACAAACTAAACTAAAACAAAGCAAAACACATTTTGCCCAATACACAAGATATGTAAATAAATAACTGTGTGACACTAATGAACTGGCAGCATGTGATAATGCAAGCAAATGCTATAGGGTGATTTGTTGCCACTATTGTACAGTACCAAGCTTGATAACCCTCCCTTTCCTGTACACTCCTGTGTGTTCCGTGGCTTTTCTCGCAGGTATGGAACAGCACATTAAGGTACGAACACTAGTTGCAAGAGTCCTGACTACTGACTCTCTGACCAAGACCAGTGAGGCTACATCACAGAGCAGCCAGAGCTGTAATCCACACACTGCTCAGTGCTTAGACATTCCAGCCTTGATGAGTTATTAGTTTTTGGTCCCATTATTCAGCGCTCACTCAAATATTCTGTCCCCAAGGCCTAACTCTCGTTGTTGAGGAGGGTGGGAGGGCAAACTAGTTTGCACCTGAAAACTAGTTCAGGTTGTTGCTATGGCTGAAACACAAACATCATCTTGAAAGGAGAAGAGGAGAACTTCAAACAGACAGAGATAAGTGGAGAAGTTGATTGACAATACCTTTAATGAAAAAGACAGCATACTCAAAACATGCTGCCGAATCACATATTGGATACGAATTTAAAAACGCTAAAGCACATAGCATGTTTATGACAATATCATGTATTTTTATGTAGGAAACCCTAGCTCAATCTTCATATATATATGTGTGTGTGTGTGGTTCCATCTGTGTGCCAGCTTGGCTGGTCAGTGGGTAAAGTCTCCCTGTGGTGCAGGGGTCTGTTTGGATTTTGGGGGCCATGTGTCCTGTTTGAAGGGGGGCCGGGCACCTGGCGGGACCACCAAGCCGTGACTGACCAGACTGTCACCCCAGGTCTGGTCACAGACCCTGAACTCACAGAAAACACAGACATGAACGTAAGGAAATAAAAACCATCTCTTCTATAATCATCCATTACCTGTAATGTTTCTGGTGCAGAATAATAGCTGTAATTGTAAAGATTTCTCGGCAGGGTAGTGGACTGCAGATAATAGAAGTGTAATAGAAGTTTCTTTTCAGTTTTCAGAGTAAAAAGAAGTGTGCAGCAGTGTAAGACACATTCACCTGCAAAAGCATTTAGCATGAAAATGTACTTGAGAGTAGAATTCATAGTTCATAGTAATTCATAGTCAAAACTTGAATGAAGTGGGTTTTTTTGTTTGTTTGTGTTTTTTTAGAAACAGAAATACTGTTACATTGCAACAACTGAATAAATAATAATATGATAAACGCTAAAGTTTGCTTGTAGGCAAATTTTTTCTGCTCTTAAGACAACAACAAAAATCTTCCATACTATGGAACCATGTATCTGAAACAATAAATATTATCAATTTGTGATATTTAAATGTCCAGGTTCCAGTTTGGTTACATAATTGAGAAACACATTTAGCAGTAGAGTTAGCAGTATTCCGTTCATAAGGAATAACTTCATGGAATCAGCAAAGACAAATCAGCTCACAGCACTGGAAGCTAATAAAGACCAATTAGCAAGATCATGCTTTTAATATATATACATCTCACTAGCAACATTAGCATACTTCTGGGTGAGGCAGTACTTTAATCTCTGCTAAACTCTCCCAGCCCCCAGCATGGGGAAATGAGATGGAGGTTCTGTGTGAAGGGAGTTTGTGGGGAGTTAAGCAGGGTTGGATTAGAAGTGGCAGGCTGTGTGTGCATACAATGAGCCAAAGATCCGGGGGTGAGGGGATAAAGCACCTAGCTGGTGCCCCCCAAATTTCCCAGCTTCAAAGAGACTGTCTCTTCATCAGAGCTGGGGAGAGTTGAGTCAGAGAACCATCAATGTAACTCAAGGAAGGGGAGGTGGGAGGCCCCACTGGCAAAAACTCTGCAGCCATCCAAAGTCAAGATGTTTGGATCGTTGTCCACACCGCCAGTACCAACAAGAAATTGATCTTGAGAGTGTCTCAGGAGCAGTTCTATAAAATTTATTCCATATAACCATACAGGAGATGGTGGAGAGTCAGATATAGGCAAAAGGTCTGGACATTAATATGAAGAAGCCTTATAAGATGCAAGTTAAAAATCTTTTTTTTTTTAATCATGAGCAGCAGGGATTCTCTGCTCGCTCCGAGGTAAACCCTGTCCTAGGTAAACCCTGTCCTAGATAAACCCTGTCCTAGATAAACCCTGTCCTAGATAAACCCTGTCCTAGGTAAACCCTGTCCTAGATAAACCCTGTCCTAGGTAAACCCTGTCCT
>JAOXYF010000009.1:14496518-14514841 GCA_028565775.1 Sternarchorhynchus goeldii
TTTGTTTTATCTTATGCACATAAGAATAAGATACCCCACCCCCACCCGCCTCCATTTATTTTGGCAGTAAAAGTTTCTGTAGAAAAGGCCTCGTCAAGGTAAGACAAAGTGAGACGGTGGAGAGACGTGGGCGTGGAGCTGGAGCCGCTCAGTAGCCGTCTTGCTGATGGATGAAGGAGCACCAGGACTCCCTCTCCAAGGGGATCACACCATCAATGTGCACATCCATTAAGGATTAGGCTCAGGGAGCTGGAAGCAGGTTCGAGAGAGGCTGTCAGAAGATGAGCTAATCTCTTCTAACTCACGCCACTCCTGGTTTGCTGTTGAAACCTCAGAAGCAAGGGGGTGGTGGGGTGTTACTTCGTCACTCTGGATAGACTTTGTCTGAATCAAGTGTGAAGAGAAGTTCAGAGCTTTATGAGAAAAGGTGAATTTCCATCACATCTTGAATTATGATAGTACACGCAAGTGTTTTTGGTAACACGAGAATTCATATTTCATGGGTTTGACAAAATGGTCTGTATCTTAAGTGTGAAGGATGAACCTTGAATTACAGTGATTGATATTAATACACTGCTGGAGCCACAGAGTTTATTTAAAACACGTCTAAGATGAGCATAAATCTATATGTTGTAGTAACCCTCTTTTTGAGCCATTTAACAATAGCCTTAATGTAAAAAAAAAAATTAATAACAATAAACGAACCTTTCTGAAATTTGCATTTAATCCAATTTCACTAAATCGATTTTGCATTAAAAGCAGGAGTTACTGAAAGACAATAGCATTAAAAACAGGACTCCATTGTTCCACTCTCTGAACAAATTTCATATAATTCCCTCGTTATTTTTTGGACTATATGGATCTGCCTAGTCCAAAAGCTGAAGCTCATAAAATACCTCCATGGCACAGTGGCTACGAGTGTGGGAACTGAATCATGACGACAGTGCTAGACCCTCATATCCCTTTATGCATTTTAAACAGTCGACTAGATCTAGTTGCTAGCATCAAGTCAGAAGACAGACCGGAATCCTGGCTGTGAGGTTACACTCAGAATGTAAGACCCAGTCTGAAGCTTGAGCCATGCAGATCTTAGCACATATCGAAGTAGCTGCAGTACCGTGATGCATACAGGAGGAGGGAGGCTTGTGTGTTTCTGATTAAGTAGTGCCCTTCCCCACCTCCAACCATGCAGTTTCTCCTAATCTGGTCAATTTTCCTCATGGCTTGCTTAGATACCAAAGCCAAGAGCCTCTGAGGGCTCCAGCGCCCCACTCTGGCCAGGCAAAGGCTGAGTGAACGTTCACTGTACACTGTCATCCTGACGTGAACGGAACAAAAGTGCTTCCATCCTAGTGTTTGGTACTTTATTATTTTTCTGCCGTGGCAGTAGGCGGGACATACAAATGAAACATTCATGATTGGTCTACGCAACTCAGCCCGCCCCTCCCCCACCTCGCCGCGCTCACGCCGGCGACTCCTTAAAAGCGTCCCCTTCGGCGTGACACTGAGGCCTTGAGGGCTTGTAAGAGATTTTTAATCACCTTTAAATTGCCATAGGTCCTGGTTACAAACAGTGAAAGAACAGGGGGTGAAAGGGAAGGGAGGGAGGGAGGGAGGGAGGGAGGGAGGGAGAGAGGGAGGGAGGGAGAGAGGGAGGCGCGTCAGGGACGTCTGTGTTTTTTTTGTTGTTTTTTTTTCCTTTCTCTCTCCTTCGCTCAGAATTCCTGGATAATGACTGGGCTGTAACCATACAGCGCCACTCGCCGCCAAGTGAAACAAGAGCCTCTGCCATTTTCTCTCTGTTTATTTCTCTCCATTTTTCATCCCTCACTTTTTTCCCCTCTTTCTATGACAAGCAAAAAAAAAAAATCGTATATGGAATCTGCATTTAATTTGCATGGCAGGCCACTATGTCTTTTTGTCCTTCCCTCTTCCTTTTTTTCACTCTGTTTGACCCTCTGCTTTTTTTGTGCATTCAGCAAATATTTAGGCCAAGTCAGGGATTTGTGGCCGAGGTTTCTTCTCTAGAAGTGGGGAATATTTTTTTTTTGAGAAAAAGTTGGCTGCCAGCAACAGATATGTGCTCAGGCCTAAAACATCGACCTTTTCAAATGAGTATGCAGCAGGCAGACGGTAAGGTGCGGTGAGAAGGTGAGAGTAACGTGGTTCTTTTGGCATCTACCTCTACGTCTGAGGTCACAAACATCTGGCTGGAGATTTGCGGCATATATTAAATCCAGCAGCAGACTAAAAACAAGGACGCAGCTAGATTTAGGTGCACGTTTGGGCCTGGTGGCCAACATGGTTACTATAATGTAAGTTTTGAAGACGTCAGAAATGTGATGTATCTGGATTTCTGAAGGCTTCAACAATTTCCTCCATTAGTATGTTTTTTCAATCCAGTGAGAATCAGGAGAGAAGTACGTTTCTCAGCACTCAAGAAAACTGGCATCATACTGGAGAGGTAAATTTTCTCAGTGTGTAAACTACTGGCAAGGCTGCGCTATAGACGATTATAAAAGATGGGTGTCTGAGACGAGAAACCGCAAAGCTTAATATTTATCAGGAGACATCAGAACACAGTGTTCAAAGAGATACAATAGAGAAGACTGTGAGGAGGAGCCACTGCTGGGCCTGGCAGGAAGGCTACTCGGGCCTTGCTTTGGAACACATCGGCAGGGAACTGCTGTAAGACTCCTTACGTCCACGCACTCGTCGCCCCTCTGGATGGGAGAGGGCCAGCTCCCTGTAATACGGCTCCAGGAGCCCCGTGGAACTACTCCCAGCCAAGAGCCACAACCTGGGGAAGTGAGGGTTTGGTGGGTTGGGGGGTGGGGGGGGGTTAACGTGTACCCTGGGGCGGACACGGCTTCACGGTGAATCCACTCTCCTCTCTGATCCCAAAGTCTTGCGGCTTGGCTGAAGGGGAAAGGGGGCTTTTCTTGGCGCAGCAGTTCCATATTTGGTTGAAATTATGGGTGCCGCGGTCTTAAAATCCCCCGGACCTGTGGTAAGCATGTGACCATAATGCGAGCTCAGTTTCTCAGCAGTTTTGAGATTCCTCTGCTGATCTGGGTTTTAGAGAGTGAGGGGTGCTCCTGCCAATTCTCCGTGTGGCTCTTCGCACGCTCTCTTTCTGCTGCCTGGGCTTTGGGGCACAGGGCGTGCAAAGCTGAATGTTTCAATGTGTGCTGTGCGATCTTTCAAATATAATAGTTCATATGCCTAAATCGAAACAAATCTGAAGTCTGGAGGGAGTTCCTTAAAAGAAAAGAGTGAAAAACAGTACCTCCATTTGTAGTTAGAAGGGACGGAGAACACGGGTGGCAATGTTACAGCCCTCCTACAGTTTTCAGAATTTTCCATGTTTACTTGCCCTGAAATTAATCAGTATATCAGCATAAAAAAATCTGGAGCAGTGTACTGAGATTCGAGCTGTTAACATAAAGACTGTGTGCTGGCCCTAGTTTGTAACTATAGTAACTATAGCGTCAATGTTTAATGAAGATCTTTAAATCTAAAGATCATATACTCTTTCTTGTGACAAAAACCACAGCCTTATATATCAAAGAGCCAGCTCACACCTTGCATTAACATGTTGATCGAATCGTGCTACCTGTTGGAGACGGTTTCTGCATCACTGGTGGTAGTCTCTGAGGAACCATGTTTATAATAGGTTTCAGGAAGAAAAACGGAACCAATGTGTGTGTTGGTGTGTGTTTTTATGAGGAAAAGTAAGATCAGCTCTCATCTGGTCACACTGGGCACTCGTTTTAGTGAAGAGTGTAAACAGAATTCAGCCAAAAACAAATCCAGATAGTATGCAGATATGAAACACATGTTAATGCACGGTGTAAACATGCTATAACTGTATAGCAGTATTTCTTTTGAACTCTTGTGCTATGGGTAACATGTAACACCTGTATGTAAACTTAAATTACTACTGTGGCTTCACCGAAACAGAAAAACCCCATCACAGCACATGATATGGCCCAAGCCCATTTTACAAGTCTGAGGTGACAAGAAATATTACAGCACGTAAAAAGAACTTCGCAGCTCTGATTTAAAGGACTCTGAGTCCTTGGCAATGGGTTCTTATGAATCATAAAAACATATTTTTATATATGCCCAGACCTCCAGGAAAAATCAAGAGATGTGATTTTTGCTCCAGATCACACTGGATCTTTCAGGGTATTGTAACCTCTATGCCAGCCTTCAATTTTTCAACCCAGTGCTAAAAATAGCCAGCAAAACACCCTGACGTTTTACTGACAATTTCCTTTCCCCTGAAACTGGCTCCTGACAGAAAGCCACTCCTGCTCTGTGGAAGCAGGAATCAACCTGTTCCTTTAACAGAACAGTCATGGAGGAGGTGCTCTTCCCCGCATTCTCTGTTGGTTCCTCAGAATGGGGCCACTTAATGGAGCAAGTGTCCTCTTTGCTCCCTGATGACTTTCTCTTCAGAGAGTAGCCCGCCTTGTGCTTCCTCAATTAAAGGAGGACACATCACATAGACTCAACCCATTCCAACATCCAGACACTCATCACCAAAGCAGAGGTCCACACCCGGACCTCGAGCAATTCCAGAAAAGAAAGGACAGTGTAAAGCAGAGGATAAAAGAAACTCAAGAAATTCCACTCCAGATACTTCCGTACGTGCTCTATGTACTAACTTAGTTCTAAAAACAAGATCCTCCATAGAACAGCAAGAACTGCGTTAAAAAAGTGAACAACCCTTTCCCTCATCGCGACATGTGGGTTTGGAGCGCCTCAACCTTCTCCGCAGACACCATATCCTACCATGCCAAACCCTGACCGAACCTCTGCCCTGTTCCATTACAGAGCCAAGAAACTTTATAGAGAGATTTTCAACATGACAGCCGTTTCATGTTCTTTATAGTGCTCACAGTTTTGTCCACACATTTCATCAGCAGCTCTTGAACATTACAAGAACAAGCTCCGCAGATTTCAACACTGTTTTAATCATAACACATTAAGCATCACGTCTTTTCTGTCAGTTTGATCCTATAAAAATGGATTAGAAATTGACGCAGCTGGTGTGCAGTCAGGGTCTTTGAGTATATCTACTCAGTACAAACATCACACAGCACACCGACAAGAAGGGTTAAGCTCCGAGCCGTTCGTTTTGCGATGCTTTTTCCGTTTGTGCTGTGGGTGCGTTGAGGCAGGACCCGGTTCCTCACCGGAGCGGCGAGCCGGCCGCACCCAGAGACACGGGACGGAGAGAGTCCACACAAAAGCACACAGAGCCGCACGTGGCCCCACCCAAGCATTCAGAGACGTTGCGAGCGCTTGCTGACACGTTCAACAAACAAGCGTATTTGCCTTCCCCCATCCTTCCTCTGTCTGACCTCTCCATGTCTAATAAAACTCACTCCTCATGTCTCTCTCTCTCACACACACACACACACACACACGTGTGCTTTTTAAAAGTAAAACCCTTGATTCCCTGTTTTCATACCACAAGTAAATATTGCAGATGGGAGCTTGTAGTGGTAGAAAGATTTCTGACACAGCAGAAATGTGTGACAAATCAGGAACTCCTAATGTCTCTGTGAGATTGTAAAACACCAGAAGAAGTAGTCAGCTCGCTCTGGGTTTACAGCAAAACTAAAACCACAGGCTAGAAAGTTATACACAGCTATAAAAAGATACTGAATGGGGTATTTTTTTTTCCCCTCTGTTGAGTCTTATGTAGCACATTAAAATGAGATGTGTCTTCTTTATAAAATGGGTCATCAGGTCAATGAACAAATTTGTGGAGCAAGAGAACACTGTGGCAGCGTTTGCCACCGTCCTGAACACGTTCACTGGGTCCCAGTATAGTTACACAGGACAACCCAATTATAATCATCTCACACGCATCATTACACTGCAGGCTCTCAAAAAGGCATATGTGCATCTTACCAAATACACTAACGCTTATAATAAGACATAAAGGGGAAAATGAATCGAGTATAAAAGTTGGAGACATGGTGATTTGGCTGCAAATTTATGCAAAGAACAATAACGGCCCTTGAAAAATACGCCATTTCAGACTATTACAGTTTACTAGATAAATAACAGAAGCCAAGCAAAATTACACCATCAAATGAGGTGTGAACAGCAGTAAAGTCTTGTAAGAGCAGTACATGGTGGCAGGCAAAAGCAAGGAGCAGCTGTGTGCAGCTTTTCTGATGTGAATAATGCCACACATGCAGGGCTCCAGAACATAAGTCTTCACAAGAGAAGCCATTCCGTCTTCACAAGACGGATTTGCCAAGACCAAGGTAAAGAAACCCAACCCCAAACTAGTACCTCGTTTGGAAACGTATGGTTTCACCGCTAAAAGCTAACGTGTCCCACAGGAGAAATGCAGCTCGAGCTGTAAACATCCCAGCTGTAAATATCAGGGTTTTTATCATTTTAATTATCCAGACTCTCCCCAACCCCAGCGCTCTCATTCCCAGGACAGCTTCCCCTCACACTCCGCAGGTTGCCATGCCGCTGCCAAGCACTGGGCCTAACAACAACAGCAGTATTCAGACGAGCTAAAAAGATTTAACGCTTTTTAAATATAGACTCAATTTCATGAGGTTGTGTGGGGGGGGGGGGGGTGTAAGGTTTCACCTCTACCTGAGTTGTTAAGGGCAAGCTTTTCTTTGTTATCCCCCCCCCCAAAAATCTGGTGGACTGCAACAAGATGAGAAAAATTCCAATCAGCCTTTGAAGGGAGTGGAAGACCCTGCAGGGGAATTTCGACAGTGACAGGCGGGACTGGAGTGGCAAGAGCAGGATTAAAACGGCGAGGAGATTGAGAGTCATGAGGCACAGCGGGACGTATCGACCCACCCGAATCAGGACCGGGCTGGAGACGTCAGCCATTCTCCACCTAAACAAATAAAATTCCTAAGAGGTGGCTGTAGATGACCCTGCACTCCGCCTCTACCCACTCCACCCATTCAATACACCACCACAATTAGAGCTCCAACACAGCAGTGAATATGCATGAGTTCTGAGGAAAACAGCCTTCTGCGAGCTCGCCAGATGAACATAAAAGAAGATTCCATAGATAGGACAAGAGGAGGAGAAACATGGACACACCATCTCCACTTCATAACCAAGGGTCTATTGTCTCGGTCGCCATGCCAACACTCAGAAAGGTTTTTAAACTCTAGATGCTATGAGAAGCACTTGATTATCTTGTGGTTCCAGTCTCTGTTTTGGTACAGCATACCAGTTCTGCACAACCCAAATGCTGACTACAGAAAATAGAGCAAACCTGTCTCCAACAAATGCTAGAACACAACAAAATGATCATGTGCTGAGCAATATATTTTTGAACAGTCTACAGATATAATGTATTAACCTGATTCATTTGCCTTGGTCTGCTTTAAGTCAACTTGAAATGGATCCTAAACGTTTTATTATATCTATTTCTGCTGGACAGTTTGCTTCAACTGCTGCTTCTGATTGGATCTGCCACGATCCAATCCTGATTCACCAGGAAAACTCCCAAAAGAAGCACAGGAGAATTCAAAAAGTCAGCTGAGTCTGGCTGCAGAAGGGCTGCTACGCGTTAGCACAAATCTGTTTCATCTGCGTAAGCTCGCCAGGCCAGGACAAGTCTGTGCACCGCGGCTTTTATACGACACAGGGAGACGGCGAGAATAACTCCCATCCATCTCTCGCAGTCGTAAACGTTCACCTTGACAGAGAAGGAACAAAAGGAAAAGCTGTTGGGGGTGTGTGGGGGGTGGAGGAAGCGCGGGCACTGCAGAGCTGTGCAAAACCGCACCCCCGTGGAAGAACGAGCCAGTGGCTCTCAACCACTGACGAGCGTCTTTTGCTAGCAGTAGAGGACAGAGCACCCCGACGTGCTGCAGGGGAGAACAGTGCATGATAACAGGGAGATAAGAGGGAGTGATGGAACGCAGAGCGGCAGAAGCGTCGGGGAGGACGGCGGTATGGCCGTCCTTGTCATTTAAGCGATAAGCATGATGACAGAGTCGAACGAGCAGAGAAAAATACACGCGCACAGACACAACTAGACATGACGGCCGGACGAATCTTGGTGACAGGGCACAGTCAGGGGGGCTGTCAGCCCAGCCCGGAGGCTAATCCCCGAGAGAAAGGCACTGCATTTAGGCAATGATGGGCTTAACGCTGGGCCTCTGAGCACAATGCTGCACTGCACTTCCTTAGGCCTGGGAGCTTCCTCTGCATGCTGGGGCCCTGCCCGGGCACCACTGTGAACACGAACACACACACACACACACACACACACACACACACACAGTCTCAAAAACACACTGATTTAACAACAACAAAAAAAAACTTTGGAAGCTAAAATTGTAGCCTGTATAACACTCACACACAGCAGGCAGAGCCCTGTGGATCCAGTTCCTCTCTGCCTTGCAAATGCTCACACACACACAGAGCACGTAAACACAAACTTCACATTATCCTAGGGGCTTGTGTGGGTGCCAGTACAAACATGTATAAAGAGCACAAACATAAGTCTTACACACACACAGACAAGGATGGCCATTGTGAGTGTTTAGATTTAGCCCCTGCAATGAGAGGAGGGAAAAAAATGCTTTTTGAATGGTCAGATAACAACCCGAAAGATAGATGGTGCAGGCCATAGTTGAGATAATGTTTACAAACTGAGCTGAACAGAGGTGCGTGTGTTCGTTCCACTGTTCTGTGTGGGGACGTGTTTCTTCAGCTCATCACGTCCACCCCAGTGTGGGACCATACCACCAACCATAATGAAACAAGGGGGGGGGGGGACGACACATACAACACATGAAACAGACTTTGGATTTGGCAAAGGAATTTAACGTTGACATGCAAGTCCTACGTAACGTACCCACTTGGAAAGGCACTGCAGACGTTTCCAAGCAAAAGGACGGATACAATGCTGGGGAAAGCACAGCTCGCTGGTTCATGTGTCATAATGCACTAAAGAGTGGAGGTTTGTGATTGAGGTGGGGACCCGAGTGTGTGCAGGACCACCCTGGTCAGGGAAGTAGCCCTAGGCATTCCCAGCTCTCGCTATTCCCTTGTCTCAGTATTCCCAGCTATCACTGTTCCCTGGTCTCCGATTCCCCTCTTCTGAATGGAGAGTGGAAATGTTCCATCTTCGTCATACATGGCACAGGAAAGTATTGGGTGGGTGGGAGGGGAGGTGGCTGTAGTGTTTTCAGGGAAGAAAAGAAACCGTTACCTACTTCAGCCCTCGGCGTGTGCAGCCACACAGGCAGGTGAATCTCAGCTTATCTGCTAAGGATCACAGCTGGCGGCCAAGCAGCACGCAGGACAGTGAAGTGGCCCACGGTTCGGGAGCTGGGCATGAACCAGGCATTGATCAGCCTTGCGGGACGCAGTGCACGGTGATGTGTTGACGAACGTGGGAAAAACATGGATGGTTCAAACTGCTCTAGGATTTGACCACAGTGGCATTAAAACAGATGTCAATTAGAAAGTTCATGAGCTCCTGATGCTTCCAGAAATGTTGGAGAAAACAGCCATGCCATTACTACAGCAGGATAAATGGAAAATCATTCCATTGAATTCATGCCAACAACTTACTGAAAAAAGTGAAATTTTAATGTAACTGATGCAACATGCACAGTAAAACTGTTCTCTGAAATCAATACTTATAACTGCACGTCAACATGAAATGTTTCTGTAGTGGATTCACTCAAAACATTCTTCACCATCTGATTTTTCCTGTTTTTCTCCCTTCCCTCCAGAAAGTTTAAAGATTGTCAAAAGGTTTCTAAATGCTAATTAAAAAAACACCCCCCCAACACTTGGCCATTTTCTTTGTCTATATTGATTAATGCACCCAGACTGCTTGCCTGCTCCTAACATGTTTAGAGCACATTACAGTAATTACAGTAATTGTCTTGCAGCCTGGTTGGAGACGTACAGTGCTGGCTGCATGCAGCTAACACGGCGCACGCGCGCTCACGTGTGCAGCCAACACGGCGCAGGCGCGCTCACGTGTGGTTTTACAGGCCAGAGACCCCAGGCTGCTGGCACCCGCGGACAAGCCCAGAGCAAAGAGAGACTAACCCAGGCCGACAGAAGCAACAGGGGAGAGGAGAGGAGCCAAGCCCAGTCAACCCAGTGCTGGCAGAGAACGAGAGAATGAAAAAAAACAAGGGGGAAAAAAAGAAGAGGCAGAGGGACGTTTTCATTCACCAGTAAGACCAGAGGCGTTTGGTTGGCTGAGAAATGGCTACACCCAGGCATAATGATGAATGGTTGCTCTGCTGCAGGTTTCACTATGATGAACTATATTGAGTTCAGATCAGTGAACAAGATGCTGGGAGCAGTAATCTGGTTACATGATGGTCAGAAACCAACCATAGTGTCCTGCCACTTTAAAGAAAATTAAAAAAAAAAAATTCCTGGGATGTTATTAGCAGATTGAACTCAGATTGAAAGTAAGACAATGCATTCCTATAAGGTTTCAAATTTTCGTTTTGAACTTTTTCTCTTTTGGTCAGACATTAGTGCTTTGCTAGGAATAGGAAAAATAATAAAAAAATAAAAAACACTTGATGCTTGAATGCAACCACAGACGTAACAATGGAACATAATCGTGACCAATTTATATCACAGAAGGGTGACCAAACGCAAGCACGCGTCTAAACTCAGACCAGAACATCACGTCTTCTCCCGGCAGACGTGACCCACAGGGTCCGGGCTGGCCCAGGCCAGCAGGAAGGGCTCAACTCTATGCCTCGCAAAGCTTGCATACACATTAACGTCTTCTGAGCTGCACTGGCTCGGACGCTTGGGTTTCCACCAAGGCCACCCACTCTGGGAGTCCCGTGCCCGGCCTCGGCTGAGCACCGGCGCTTGGCTGGGGATTCGGCCACCTTAGCAAACGTTCACCCTCCATTAGCTCAGCTCAATGGGCCCGCCGACCCAGGCCGTGGGCGGGGCTTAGCGTCAGGCTATTACTGGAGCCCGGCCCAGACCCCCTGCCTCTGCCACTCTGTTGATGTGCACAGCATGGCCAAGTCTACGGATCCGATCCAAAGGCAAACAGACCCAGTACACTCAGGTGTTTATGTGGTTTGGTACGTGTAAAAGTGTGCGCTAACCTTTAGCGCTGTTCTGTGCTTGAACATATCAGTTCAGATGTAGTTCAGATTCTCTTTATTGCTTAACTGTGGCCTACTGCTCCCCCCATAAACAACTCTTTTCCATACAAAATATAAACAACACAAAACACAATTGACTCCTTCAGTTCATAAATTTATTTCCCCCCCCCCCCAAACAAACAAACAAACAAAAAACATTTTTAAATCACATTATTGAATGAAGTGTGCTGAAGCTGTCAGTTCAATGGGGAGGGGGGGAGGGGGGGGGGAGACAGTTGTACGACAGGAAGTCGGGTTAAAGTGAAAAGCCTTTAATCTCTCTGTGGCAGCAGTCACTTAGGGCTCTGTGCTCTGACGTCACTCCTGATCCACTTCACAGCCGCACATTCCCGAGGGCCTTCATAGTGCTGGCCTGAACAAGACTAACCAATGATACATCCTCATACAGGGAGTTGGAGCGAGGAGGTGCCCGCTGGGAAGCTGCTGTGGGAGAGTCATCATTGTTCTGTCCTACGGCTGTGCATCAGTCTTGGTGTGACCCTATGATGTGCATGAAAGGAGGCCTGTGAGCCCAGAGTGGTCAAGTGCCGTTATCAGAGGCCTTTCAAACACCCAGTTTACTAGCAGCGTCACACAAAACTACATTAAAGCAAAAAAAGAAAAAAAAAAGACATTAAAATCTGCTTTAACCGTTTGACAGTAAATTTTAAGACATTTTACTCTGTATTTGCATGACTGATTACATCAATATGAAAATATGTGAATGAAGATGATATCGTCTGGACAGGAAATTCAGAGCGTATAGATCAACCAACTCTGTATATTATATGTACTAGGAATGAAGAATGTGCACTTATAAGGACGTGACATGCCAACACACAGACAGAAAACACAAAGCAGGGGAAGAGAATGGACTGACGGACACCGAGACCGCCGCACTGCATTGTGGGGAAGAAAAGGCCAGTGGACAGTTGGAGGGGCTGCGAGGAGCCGCTGGGGGAGACGGCTGCTCTAGGCCCGGTAGAGCAGCATCCTCTCTGCGCACGTCTGGCCCACCAGGCTGGCGTACTGCTCCACCTCCTTCTCGTCAGGGGGGGCCTTGCGTTTGCGGGTGTAGGCGGCGTACGGCATCATGGCCCTCCTGTGCAGCACCATGGTCTTGCCCAGGTTCTTGAGCGCATGAGCATCCCCTACAAAAGGGCCAGCAGAGCACCCCAAAGAGAGAGACACAGAAACCTCAGATTAGAACCAGGGTTGACATGAGGCTCTGGGAGAACAGCACAGCGGACCCTTCAGTGCATAATCAAAATGGTCTGGAGTGAGAGGTGCTAAACTATCCTCAGAGGATTGTACAATGACAGAAAATCATGCTTCGTGAAGTTTACAGTGCCCTCTGCAAACATAAACACGACCTAGAAAATGCAGATTTGGAGTCTTTGGGAATCCCCCCCCAAACACACCCTGGAGGACACAGTTAGTCTGGGCTGCAAATGCAAAACAATATTATTACTACTAATATTTACATCAGTAGCTACATGGGAACGGAGACCTTTGGCTTCATTCAGGTAGAGAGGCTCTGAAGATGCTGGACCAACATGCAGATGCAGTCTTGTTTTATTTCAAAGCAAGGCTCAGCATAGGCTTTAAGCAAGACCCACAAAAGCCTGGCTGCACGTGGCTTGGTGGAACTCATAGGAGGACATAGATAAACGTATCAGGACAGACAGGCGAAAGACCGACAACCAGCGCATGCTTGGCCTTCGTCATCAGCAGCGAGATTTTGGGCAAGATACCGTGCTTCTAATCCATACCTTATGCATCCAGATCTTTCAAATTTACTCAAAAGCATAAGTTATTGTTGACGGCACTTCGTATTCCTGATCAAAGTTCTCCATAAACAGTTAGCTAGAAGCAAAGCTCATAACCAAAGCCAGGTGAACTACAGGATCAGACAAATGTACTTCAGGTTTAATAGAGAGTGACAGGACTAATGCTACTAAACTCCATGAAAACTCTTGAAGAACGGCGCCCACTGCCGCCTCCGCTGACGGGATTAACCACTCAGCCCCAGCTGCTCCAGAGACGGGAGGCCATCTTGCTCACGTGGAACGTACAGAAATGTGGCTCTGGCATTGTAGCACACCACCACGTGTCAGAAACGTACAAAACGCTTCTTCCCGCCGTGCCCGAAAAGAGGCCGTTAGTTTTCTGCACTAGCTGCAAGCGTGGAGTCAGGATGGGAGCCAAACGAGAGAAAACAAATGTACGAGTCATTTGTATAAGTCTGCAGTACCACTGATGACAGATCCCCCCCCCCCCCCATCCGTTTCTTTGTCTAGCATGCAGTCATCTGGAGACCAGCTGAAAAAGGGTTAGGGTTAGGGGAGGGGTGCAAATTAATGGAGAGTACGGTTCAATTTTCACCCCATTCTTTAAATATTACCACCCAAGTGCCGTTAAATCCAACCTCCACTCATGAAGGCTTAGTGAAAGACAGAGAGAGAGAGAGAGAGAGAGAGAGAGAGAGAGAACAAACAAAGATAGTGGGATGTGGATGTGAACATGAGACCAACTTTTATAACTGTGGTATTAATGAAAAGAAGAAAACAAACCTGCCTCAACCTAGAGGAAGCAGAGACGGTGCATACGGTTTATTAAAAACATGCACGAGTTGAGACAGAGGAGCGCAGGAGATGCAAGGCTAAGGGACCCCGTCCCCTGCACACCAGGGCCCCTTGCCGCTTCCTGCTGAGCCTCTTTCTGACGTGGGGCTCGAGACGCTAGCTACTTTGCTTTCCACAGACAGCTTATGAAGCAAAAGCTGGCAGTCCATCACAGAGCTTGAGCTGAATTATGACAAATGAGAACCAGGCAGCAAATACAAAATGAAAAGAGCAGGAAATTCATCCGCATCTGGTAATGAAACACTCACCATGGACATTCTCTCAGACTAGTAGAGGGTTGCCACCCCACCCCCAAAAGCTAAACATTTTGCGCGGTATTATCCTCATACAGTTAGTTAAAAAAAAAAAACGAAACACAAAACAAAACAAAAAAAACCCCTCAAGGCTGGAAAAAACCCTGAAGGTCTTTGCTTTTCTTTTTCTGTTTGCCAGAAATGAGCATTTATTCCTCTGGGCTTTTTTTTCCCCCCGTAATGTTTTATTTAAACACAATCTACTTCATCGTCATACTGTCCGGCCACCTTAAGATATTTCTGCCTTCAAAGCCAGAAGTTAAGAGATATTAAATTCCCTTCAAGCTTCTAAAAAATCTGGAGTTACTTTTAAACAGAGTCCAACGTCCTTTGGGGATTAAAAAGTTGCATAATCTGTTCATGTTTCAAGCATCCACTCTTTCTTTATCTCAGAAGAAGGAAAACAGTAAACGATATATCGCTGCTTCAATATGGACTGATGATCTACTTTAAATGCATCTCAGTCACCATCTCTCATGGAAACTACAATGGGTATGAGCATCAAAGACTATGACTATGAGAAGATGAAAATGACATGGAAATGATGGTGTTAAACAGTGAAGCAAACCCTGGCTGAGAGAAGGCTTTTAGCTATCCAAATGAAGCATGCCAATAACACTGAGCAGAGCTGTCAAGGGTGTGTGTGTGTGTGTGTGTGTGTGTGTGTGTGTGTGTGTGTGTGTGTGTGGGGGGGGGGGGGGGGGTGTCTGTCTCTTTCTCGATTTTGACCAACCCAAACATCCGCTCAACATATAAACACTCCCACCCCCACTCTCTCCATCCTTCTACACGTTTCCAGCTCTCACAGAGGGGCACTGGACTCTCGAGATCAGCAGAGGTTCGTTGACACTCTGCAGAGAGAGTCCTTATTCCCTTCGAGGTCAGAGGGGACGATAAGGACTTTCTCTTGAACAGGAGGGTCAAGCCAAGGGCTGGTGTTTCCTCCCTCTAAACACACCATGCCCTGCTCCACAGAGTGGGAGAGGCGGTGAAACTAAACAGAGGTGAACGTGAAGATGGAGCTCCCCGTGTCTCAATCAAAACGGATCTCGCTGTGTCTCAATCAAAACGGATTCCCTCTTTCATTCCCTGACCCGTTTAAAATTAACGTGGCACGGTATCTGTTGTTTTAAAAGTGCTCTATAAATAAAGATTGTATTGTATTGTATCTGCTTCCCAGTCTAAAATTAAATATTCATGAAAGAAGCATACTGATGTCCTTGTTGATTGAACTACTCGCCCTGAATATTTTGTTTTACTGACATTCTCCAGATCAGGTAGGAAGAAATACACTGACCCAACAGCTTCTCTTTCCCCGTCTCACAGAACCAGAACTATATTGCATGTCAATAATATTGAGCCCATATTATTAAAATCACTGAGCCCTGCCTGTCATGTCTTTTACTCAGCTGGACAGCATGACACTGTCACCTGACTTAATCTACACATATGCTTTCAATACACGCACTCACGCGCGCGCGCACTCACGCGCGCTCACACGCGCGCACACGCGCGCGCGCACACACGCGCGCGCACACACGCGCGCGCACACACACACTGTGATGGCAGGCACTCAGCAGCACCTACTATTCCTGCCACACCCTTATCTGGCATTTAGGCCTTGATGGAGCACAGAGGAGCATTGCAGAAGCCGTGGTTATAGGAATTAGGGCTGAATCGATTCCTCAAAAAGCTCCGATACTACAAATCACCTTCGTTTGAAACCCTATCCACGATATTCCTACACCTTATCGCATCTTAAATTATGTGCAAAACATTTGGTAAAAGCCATAAAGAGACTCAGTAGCAAAATACTGGGCAAAAAAAGTTGTGGCGGCATTACCTTAACTACATTAAAGCATAATGGTACTATATTACCTCATACTTCAACAATAAAATGGTGGGGAGATAATATGGAGAAGTCAAAACGAACTTTTTTGAATCATTAGCAAGCTGTGAACGAGCCCCCAGGAGCAACAGACGTTGAGCCCAGCCAGGGTTCAGGCAGCTCGTCCCAGCTCGGTGGTCACTGCAGAGGCAGGAGAGAGTCATCACACTGCTCTCGTCCTACGGAAGGTTTGCTGGCAGAGTAGATTAAAGCTCAGATTAAATGACTTCAGCCGTGCCGATTTGTGCCGGAGTGATTTCTCGTTATATTCCACAGCAGAGACATCAGATTTGACGTTTTCGGGCCCATGCAGTAGATGGACTGAAGTAAGCTATGTTACATAAAACAGGTATTTCAAAGTAAACCAAATTAACAAATACTGTTAGAAAATCACCTTTGGTACATTGAAGAAGTAATAACCTGCTCTGTGATGCGAGACGTCTGTTTTCAGAACAGATTGTTAAGGCCCACAGAGTTGTTAAGGTGCACATGTCAGAAAAAGCACCAAAGCAACATACTGGCTACAATTTTTTTGCTTCAATCACTCATCACCACTACCCAAACTTTGTCAAAATAATGTTTAATTACACTTCTGCTCCCAAATGGATATTCTGCACTTCTCAAAATACATGGGTAAATGTGAGAAATACTTTTTTTTTTTTTTTAATAATTTGAAATTCATTAAATGTTTGAATATCAACATTTTTTTCTTTAAAACCCAGAATGTAATATAACACTTAAATGAAAACATAAAACTAATAGGGGTTGACAGACACTACTGGGTGTAATTAAAGCAATAAAAAAATTAAAACAAAAAAAAAGAGCCTAAGCAGCTGTTCATTTTAAGAGACCCGTCATATTCTCTTCTGAAGAATTACTACTGCTCCAAACCATTTATTATCCGATTACTTAAATCAATACAATCTAAAGTTGTAAGCCTAATAGCTGCTGGCTAAAGCCCCACTGGGGGTCAGGCCAGGCCTGGGTGACCTCACTGTTCAGCCAAGCCAGCGTGAAGGAGGAATGCTGGGAACAGACGGCAGACGCGCTTTCTGAGCTCAGCTCTGGTAGAAACGTTGTATGCTTTGGAGTTTTGAAAGTATGTGGCTTCCTTATGCTTGGGTCTGACAAACCACAAAAGCGAGATGAACCTTTGGACAAATTCAAAGTGGTTAAATAATTTACCTCCCTGGTCTTCAAGCAGCAACCTGGGAAGGTGGTCCAAGCACCACCAGACCTGCCAGTTGCCAGTATGACGGCCAGTGACCCTCGGGAGTGAGGTTTGTGGTACGCTGGCGGTGGGACGCCGCCGAGGAGCGCTGCCCGAAACGGCTGCCCAGGCTCGGCCAAGAGCAACAGGCCGAGCAGGACTGGAGGCACCACGAGGAGGGTTTACAAACGCGGCGAGCGGTGACGGCCCGGTCCTGGCTGCCAGTCGCTGCTGAGCTGGGCCAGATAAACATGGAACGAGACCAGGGGCCTCCCATGTACAGCAATAACACACCAAAACCACAGAGGCCTAAAATGTTTGTGTTTTGTTGTTAACTGTGTCAGCACTCTTTGTAGTGGTGTCATAATCAATAGAGAGGCATACATTTCTACCTCACCAAATCTACACAGTGGTCTGTACTGTGTATTGCATACTTCTTGCATTCTTTTTTTACATCAGTATAGCATATTTAGAACATAAAAGGGGGTCAAATATATATATTATAGTTCTTTACAAATGTAGGTATTTGATGTAGATTGATGTAGAACTGATTTTTATACAGCTCTGTATGCGTGTGTCTTCTGAACTAGCAAGAGAACCGAACGGTAATTTACACACTTACATGACACTTGTGCGACACCCTCTTCATCAGCAGCCCAGGAAGTGAATGTCATAACTCCTTTAAGCAGCGTAAGGATCTGGTCTATGTGAACCTAATCCCTCCTTGACCCCAGCGCAACCTCCTTCCCACAGCGCTTCAGACGACACCAAAATGGCCGTTCTTTAATGCTAATATTTACCCTAAAAAAGAAACACAGTGGCACTCACAAGTTAACCCCAGATCCTTCAGACGTTTTATGGTGTAAAAATGGATACGGACCGACAAGTTGTCACAGAAATACAAAACGCAACCGATATATTGAAAGGGGGGGGGGGGGGGAGTTAAACAACATTCCTGCAAGGACCAACGCGAGGGAAAACAACAGTACAGTGCTAGTTTTCATTTACAGTGGATTGTAGTGTATATATAGTATAATATAGAGTCTAGTAGAAGAAAATAGACAAATGTTTTCTAATACACAAATACATCAATAATGCAATCACGTGTGAAAAGGTGTTTCT
>JAOXYF010000009.1:14516379-14527102 GCA_028565775.1 Sternarchorhynchus goeldii
TTTTCAAACCCCCCCCCCCCCCCCCCCAACCAAATTAGGGTCAGTGGTCAGTAACCGATGCGATTGGTTCAATAAACAACCAGCCTTGATTTGGGCCAATCCAGTCCAGTCCAATCAAAATATGGAAAAAGTTACAAAGTCTTTTACTGGTTATAAAAGACATTGTGAAGGCTCTATGGCTCCAGGGAGCCACAGTCTGACTGCTGTTACAGACTTTCTTCTGGACAGTATGAGTCTATCTACCCTCCCAAAACCTCTCTAAGAGCAAGGTGCAAGTTCTTTCAGGAACGGACAACAATATTATAATCTAAAGGACCTCTGTTGCCTCAGATAAGGTCAATGTTCATGACTCCATCACAAGAACAATGGGTTAGAATGGGTTCCATGGTAGAGTGACCCAGCAGAAACCATTGCTAACTATGAAGATTAGAAGTTCTTGCTTGAAGTTCACAAAGAAACACCTACATGATCCTTCTGGGCCAATGTATTACAGATACTGTGAACTTTTTTGGGTGACATAAACCCCGTTATTTCTGCTGAAAACCCAAAACTGCTTTCTAAAGAACTTCAAACCAAATGTGAAGTGGTGCCAGCACAATAGCTTGTACAGCCTGTAAATTTGGGTCATGCAACAAGGCAAAGACCAAAATGAGATACTTGAACTTTTGGAATGGCGTAATCAAAGTCCAGATCTCAATCCTATTAAAAAGTATTGGCAGGGCATTAACCGTGCAGTTCATACTCGTAGGCCAACAAATGTGAACTCTACTGAAGACGTTCTGCAAGGAGGAGTGGACCAAAATTCCTCCGTGGCTTTGTAAGACAGTAATTAACAGATACAGAAGAATCAAGCACCAATAATCCAACCATTATAAAACATTTACAGAAAAGTACAGAAAGCATTTGGTTGCAAGTTACTGTATGTGATCTTTGTATTGTTCAAGTGTGGTGTTATTTGTAAGGGCAGCATTTAAAATAATGTGCAGAAATTCAGGAATTCAGAGAGGAAACGCTTTCACATACACAAACACGAATACCACCACTCAGAAAGGAGCGAGGAAATGTATGCGAAAGAAAGAAAGGTACAAGAGAAAGAAAAAGAGGAAAAATACGAAAATGAATAAGTAGAAAGGAGAAAGAGAGAGAAAGAGATGGAAGTAGAGTCCCAGGAGCGCTTCAGGGATGACTCGGCAAGCTCGAGTATTCCATTCCGCTCCTGACTTCACCTCGAAGTAGGACTCCAGGTATGACGTCACCGTGGTGACTAGTTGAGTGCTCTCTCTCCAGCCCTCCTGACTGCTTAAAAAGTGGGAAAACAAAGGACTTTGCGTTGAGACGTTCACCAAAACTGCTACACACCCCTCAAACTTTGGCTGGAGCAGCTGGTCCGAGTTTAAGGTGGGAATATAAACATTCAGGACCTGTGGATCTCTCTGATTATGTAATAGTCTTACTGAACGGGACACTGCATTCTGAATATGCACTCTCCACTGGTCACAAGAGTGTACACTCCTAAATATGCACTGTAAGTATTTAGTGGGTACAGACAAAAATTAACACTTAAGTTTTAAATGAACAGCAATCAAGTTTGATCTGATTTGTAGTGAGTTATAAACAGACAAACCATTTTACTCTGAATAGGCCGTCTAGTCTGAATGCACAAAAGACCCTTTTTAACAAATGCATGCAAGTAATAGGTATATGAGAATATTAGAAATGGAGAATTTGAGAGAAAGAAAAAGGTTGTGACTAATGTAACAGCCAAGGCGACGAATCAAGTGTGGAGAAAATTAAAAGCAGATGCATAGAAAGAAAAAAAACACCAACACAGCAAAGAAGTAGAGGGGAAAGAAGAAAGCAAGTCAGTGTTTCTTGAGTTATCAGGCTCTCCCTCTCTCTGGCGTCTCCTAGTCGCTTATTCTTTGTAATATCACAGGCTATTATCCCCTCAGTGTCTAGGAATGACCACAGCGCTGGCCTGGCTGAACCGACAGCACTGGGTCCTGGGCCCTCTGGCTCCAAGCCATGGTTTCAGCATGACCAGACTCTAACGACATCGCACTCTGCAAACAGACCATGTCGACGCAATAGAAGTCTCACAAAACCCAGAGCCGAGTTAATGACATGCGAGGAGTACGTTCGCAGGCTGGCTACTGTTAGCAAGCCGATGCAAATTGCGTGTCTGGCGTTATTATCGCCACGGGAAATTACAGTGTGTTGTTTTCACAGTTTTTCAGCTCAATTTCAAGATGTCTGACCAGTAAAAGGACAAATATAGCAAACACAAATAGCTTGGTGAGCGCTTCTAACATGACATCATGATACTTCAGAATTGATGAGCTTTTGATTAACAAGCTTTTGTAGTGACACTTTCATTCATGGACTCTCACACAGACCATAAACCAGATTTTTTTTTTTTTAAGTCCTTTGGAACCGTTATGGTGCGTTTGAAATTCATGCATGCAAGACTCGTGCAGCCAGTGGGTGGGAGAGCAGCGAGGGGCCGCGAGGGGCCGCGAGGGGCAGCGAGGAACGTTACCTGCTTGGGTGTCTTCGGCCAGTCGGGCGTAAGCGGAGGCCTCGAGCCGGGGGATGCACCTCTCAATGGGTACCCACACGTAGGTCTCTGGGCACAGGAGATCAGAAGGCAGATACTGACCCTGCAAAAGAGAGTACAGCCATTGGGTCACTGAGCATTAAAAACAGACCAGCACATAAACTGATGACCTGTAGTGTTCCTGCTATTAGCAGTCAGACTGCATATAACAAGCAGTTCAACAAAATGTACCGCATCCACAAAAGGCCTCTTCATAGCACAGATCAACAGGACTTTAAGCAGATTCTACTAATTAAATTAAAGAGCAGAAATGTTTATTCATCCAGAACAGACTTAATTGCTGAGTATATCTAGCGATTTGCTGTGTTTGTGTGTTTATGAAACATACTGAACTTTTCCTTTCAGGGGTGTTGTCTTTATTGCTCTTGCCAAGGACTGTACTAAACCTCAAAGAACATGCAGTCTCATGTTCACTTAATTAATACCTTATTGGGCATATACTCACATATACTCACATATACTCACATTTTGTGTGTTTTGCACTGAAAAGAAAACAAACCAGTACAAGTCCCCTGAGAGGGGAGCGTGGGGAGGCCAGGGGCCGAGGGCCCTGGGGAGACGCACTGGTGAAGGACAAGTGCAGAAGGACAAGTGCAGTTGTCCAATCTGGGAGAAACACTGAGGACACGGAGAGCAGACGCCCTCGATAACAGAGGCCTGTGGCCAATCACATAGAGGCAAATAAACTCTCGCTCACTCACTCACACACACACACACACAAAACGCAGCCCAGACTGCCTGTGATGTAAACAAGCCAACGCCTCCTAGCAGACCTTTTCCTTTCTTCAGACACACACACATAGGCCTCGGTGGTCCACCAGCCCCCCCTCGCACCCGTCGCCCCGGTGACCTCGGGTGGGTTTGTGACGGGCGTCTGGGAAAAGGAGAAAAACCGCTAACAGATCCACAGTTACGGACAGGATCAGGACAGGATTCGTCTGTCATTAGACCGCGGTGCTTTTGCCCGGGCGGTTTTGGCCACGGTATGAGAATAGAGGCGACTTGACCCCTTTTCTTAAGTATCCCGAGCACTTCTGGAGGCGTGACGGTGAGGTTTTCAGGCCGCGTCTTTATCAATGCCCCTCTTTCAGCAGTGGGAGGGAGGACCCAGCCTATAGGGGGGAAGCGGCCTGCGTGAGCACAGCATGATGGAGCACAACCGCTGAGGGTCATTGGCTGTAGGTCTGGATGAGGTGACGTGAAGTGCGGACGGACATGCGCGTTTTAGCAGCGTCCGTCTGCTCCTTGCATGAGGTAACACGGACAAAACATCTGCCGCTTACAAGACTACTCAACATTTTCCACTGATTTTGTTCAAAGTACTGGCTTCTGCTCTGCATAGCAACAGAGAGCATTGAGTTTATACTAAACGGTTTGAGCTTCCATCGACAGTCTATGATCTTAGCTGATTACAGAGAAGGTCTTTTATGCACACTCTGGTGAATGAGTTAGCAAAGCCAGCTCCACTGTTACAGGCAGGAACTGTTTGCAGTTAGGCGACAGTGGAAAGTGCTGTTTTCTCATGGGGGTATTTTGTGAGTGGTGACAGAAAGGTAAAGATTGTCTTTATCACTTGCTCGGAGATGCTAAACCCACAAAACGTCACTTTCCAGCTCTCTGCCAACATATCTGCAGTCAACAGCCTCCACCATGCTTGAGTGAAAGCATGGAGATCTGGAGAGGGAGAACCGATGCTGCCTTCAAGGCTGTGGACACGCTTACAACCATCTGAGTGATGGGGGAGCAGCATCTTGTTCTGACAGGCCTGGAGACGCTGGAGACCCTGCTCTCCCCTCCCGCTCCCCCCTCCCCCAACCTCTTACAGTTACCAAAGGAACGCTTTTAGTGTCGAGACACCTTCCAGATACGGAATCAAACGCCAGGCTGGATGGTAATTTGATGGCATGGATATCCAATAGGTGGGTAAGAGAGGAGTCGTCAAGGAGACAGGGAAGATGTGAAAGGTGTTGGGAAAAGCAGGGAGGTGAAGCGGGGTGAGAGTTAGGGAGGAGGAGTGTGGGGCTGCTCGTTATCTCCACGTCTGCTCCACTTCCTTTCTCGGATGGTCTGGTCTCGCACGGCGAGGTTGGAGCCGAAGTTCACTCCTCCCCAGCCTCTTCTGGGGCTTCGCCGGGGGGGAGGCCCTCGATCTCTGGCTTTCCACATCGTTCGTAATTGTCAGCTGCTCCATGAATCGCGCCGTCAGCTGTATCTCAGCTGATAGAAAGAGGCATCAAAGGACACTGAAGATGGAAAGAAGCATGAGCTTCATGTGGAGAAGACTTTTTCTTCTGGCGCCCATAAATTAACGGCTTCCACTGGCTCAGCAAAGGCCTGTCGGGGAAGGGAGTATGTGATAACACAGGCAAAAGGCCAGGGAGATATTCTGTCTCTCTCGTTTTTTTAATAGCAATAATGATGCTGTGATCTCACTAGCAAATCCATAGCCAGCTTTCTGCTTGTACTTAGGTCTTGTGATTAGGAGAAAAAAAAAAAATTAAAACACTGAAGCGATTAAACAGCACTTAATGTAAGAATGATTAATAACATCAGTTAAATCATTCAAATGAGCAAAATGCAAACAAAAAGATCATTTGAGCTGTTCTCTCAGCACCTCTCATTTCCCTGTACTGCATAAACGGAACGGAACAGCCCACGTGACCCAAGTGCCCTGCGCTCCCCTCGCGAGCTTCACTCACAGCGATGACGGCAGCGATGGCTGAGCGACCGCCCCTTTCAAGGCTCATTAACCCCGCCGAGGCCGAAGGAGGACAAAGGAAAGCTGAACCGACGTTGTGTTTGTGTAGCACCTCTTATACGCAGTGCACGACTTACTTCACAGAAAGGGCCATTCAAGAGAGATCGAGTCAAACCAGATGGACAAAAAAAGAAAAAAGATCATAATAATAATAATGAATGATACATACGCGGAAGAAGTCGGTGGTACGGGAGCAAGAACAGGAGGGATGGCTGAACAGTTGTGGGTGAACGCGGGGGTGGAATTCACTGCGGTGTGGCCAGGAGGCGGCCAGTGTGTACCTGAGCTATTATCACCCTGGGCATCAGTGATGGTACCATTATGGTTTATGGGATGAACATTTGTAAATCTCAGGTGGGCGACGGTCCGTGAGAGCGTTCACTTAATTTATCATCACTGTATGGTGCCATGAATCATTCAGCAGGGCATCCGTAGTCTGAGAAGCATACCTGAGAGATGAGGAAACAAAAAACAACAAAAAAAAAAATACACTGCTCTTTTCTCTCTGGGCTGAAGAAAGACTACACGTCAACCAAGGAGGAAGAAGCACGCGGTTTTACAAACGCCACCTCGTTCCTCTGGGCTACGACAACAAAACCCTGCCATTGCCATTCAGGCTTGAAGCGGGAATTTAGCACACGGCAGTCAAACTTGTAGGTGTCGCTTAATTCCTCTCACTTGCTCCCACCCTCCAGGGCCAGTCCTGAGGCCCCGTACCTGACATTTCTGTGAAAAATAATCAGCAACATGAATCTTTTAAGTCACTACTGGCTAGGAATCTTAGTGAAAGACAAAACCTTGTATTGGCCCCAAACAAAGCCCAAGGCTGTGTACATTCAGAGTATCGAAAAGGTTCCTGATCTGTGATCAGAATTCCCTTTTGGAAATTCCCTTTGCATCACAAAACTGATCTCAGTGTTACTATCACAATGTTGCAATCACTCCGGAGAACTCGCTAAACTTTAGCATGCAGGTCCGCACTCTCCATTTCACCCACTGCAGATGCTGTGGAAGCTTCAGGCGATGCACGATCAACCAGGCAAACTTTCCTTCAAACCAAGCAGATTTACATCTGGCAGTGCAATTGTAAGGCAATTAAACCAACTTGCGTTTTGACACATGAAAACTGGGTTTAAAAAAGATTTTCCCCTTCAGTAGCTCCACCACGGCAGCCTGCAAGCTGTCTGCTGCACATTGGTATTCACCTAATGACACCGGCAGACTCCAAACAGAAACCTAGGAGCTAAAACAGACCAGAGAGAGAACCCAACCACTAACACCTACCATCCTACTGACAGTGTGAGGGTGGGGGGGTGCGTCCATAGAGAGGGAGGATGGCTCTTCCCTGTTCCCTACAATTTCATGCACATCTGGGGCTTATTTCCTCTGCACGTCTCCCTTTCGCATTTCAACCGTATCCATATACAGCAGACAGAAGAATGGGGGGGGGGGGTTGTACACGTCACTGTAGATAGCAGTGCATGCAAAGAACTGAACAAACGCAAGTAAAGCACGTAGGTGTGTTTGAGACTGGAAAGATCACTTCTCTCCAACCAGCCAACCACAGCTCTACGTTTGGGGGGGGGGGGGGGTGGCTAGACAATGAAGTCAATTCTACACCTTTAAGGAATGCACAACACATGCTCAGCTAAATGTCAATCAGTAAAGCTGGCCTGCACTGAGGTCACAGCGTAGAATAGCAACCTGTCTAAACATTTACCATGCTGTATGTAGCTCCACTCCTCTGTATGGCCTGAACAATAGCTGGCCTATCCCTCCTGACTTAAAGGCCACGGCTTTCAGCGCACAAGAGCACACACTTGAAAAATAAGGCTATGCTTCTGCACAAAGACACAAACACATGTGCTCACTTGCCCGTGAGTTCTCTCACCTCAGCAGTAACCCGCAGACAAAGGGGACAAACACTGTTGCCATGTTGCACCCTTTGTTTGAACTGAAATAAATACACCTGGCTGACATGTAGAACTGGTGGGGAAGGGCTGTGTGCTGGCTCTGGGTTCAGGTTGCCTCTTCAAATTCTGCTGTAAACTATTCCAGAGTAAACGAAGGTCTATTCTGGGGTGAACTTTAGGGGCGTCGACCAAACCCCATGAGAAGGACCTAGTCCTGCCCATGAGACACTGAGGGTCAGTCCTGCAGGTCCGCCTCTCTTGTTCTGACCCTGACCCATCCGCTCACAGCTGCTGTCAGACCCTAGCCAGCTCACAAATATCCCTACTTTCACTCACTAGCATTCACATGAACAAACACACAGACTGGAGACCTCCCTGCAAGGCTGACGTGAGGACAAACAGTGCTGAACAACACGCAGAAACGCTCACACACACACACACACAGGGTGGAGAGGTTGTAAATGGACAAAGTGTCCTTTGCACAGCCTACCAAACACTGACCTGCAAAAGTACACACGCACACTTTCTCCTTCTCTTGCTCACACACAGTAGTACTTCTCACACATCTCACTCGTGCCAAGCAGGAGTGCAGGCAGCTCCCCTAAAAGTGTGTACAATTGTGCTCAAAAATAGTGAAATTTAATCACTTCTGTTCAAACACAATCCAAGACATTTTCACCTTATGTGATGCAGGATACAAGGACAAGCTTCAAATAAATATGCCATCTTGACTGGCAACTGAAAACACACACACACACACACACACACACACACACACACACACACACACACACACACACACACACACACACACACACAGGGACTCTACAGATGACAGCTTAATGATAGGAAAATATTTTTACAGGGTCGCATTTCAGCAGGGCAGCGTTTTATGGCCATAAGCTTTCGAGACCGGTCTGCATCTCTATCTCTCTCCCGTTAGTGGTGAGCGCCATCGGCTCGGTAAGTCCAGCGCGAGGGTCTTACGCCTGTCCTGGCATGGAGGCTCGGGCTCGTGAGGTGGGACCGGGCCAAAAAACAGAGCCATTACAGAAAACCGCCCCACTTTACACGTTCTGAATGAGACGCGCTTGCTGACGCAGCCCGACGTGCCGCCCTAGCAGAGCAGTGAGCAATCTGAAAGGAAACATGCACTGAAGTGTGTGTGCGGTGGTGTGCGGGTGTACAGGCGATCTGTGGGGTAACGCTTAAACAGTTGGGCTTTGTTCAGCCGTATCTGCCCCATCAGGGTGGGGAGACACCTCTGAACCCCCTCCACGTAGAGTCTAAACACAGGGCTCTGAAAATAAACCCGGCCCCAGTTGTTAATGGCAATGCAAACACACCGGGCTGGCTGGCGGCCCACTCTGGTAACGTTCACGCTGACATCGAAACTCTCACTTTCAAACAACACCCCCCCCCCCATGACCTTCGTCGCTCCCACCTCTTCCTAACCCTTCTCTTCTTTAGAAGCTGCCTCGCTCCTATGGTCCGACCTCTAACCCCTGATGCTGCCCCTCGTGGGAGAGCTGAGGAAAGTATGTAAGCTTTATTTATGAAGCGCTTTTCTAAAGCAGAGCAACAACGTTCTTCAGAATTAAATTATTAAAGCAAAAAATTCAAATCATTAAAAAAATTAAAGAAATTAAAGCGAGACACAGTTAAACACTTTAACCGCTAGCACAACTCAAACTGCGCAGAGGCCGAGCCTCACTCCAAACTCATGCAACGCTGCAGATAATGTCACCTCACCACATGGGAAGTTCTACAACTGTTACACAGATCAACACAGAGAAAGCCTAGAGAGCAAACTGACAAAAAGGTGAGCATCTGGAACAAGACAACTCTAGATGATTGTCAAAACAGTCATTTGCAGGGAGAGAGACAATATAAAAAATTCAAAGGCAAGGCTCCAGCAACGGGGATCACGTTGGTGGTCTGACCAAACTGAAAAACACAGTTTCTGCCAGACTGGTGGCCAAGAGCAGAAGTGAAATGGGGTGGGGTAAGGGGGGGAGGAGGGGGGCAGTTACAGGGGCAACAGGAATTGAGCAGGGCACTGCTCTTGATGTGGTCGGCCTCGGGTGGGATACAGCTCAAACTTAATACCGGGGGGGGGGGGGGTTATTAACGTCAGCCAGAACGATTTAATTCAGCACATTTACAAAGATCATCTTACTTCAAAGAACAACAACAAATGTATGTTTTTAGTATTTCAGCGCTGTACTGCTCACTAAACCTGAGGATGTTACGGGACAGTCCGAATCCTGCCAGTACTGCCAGGTACACGAACAGGATGCAGTGGAGAGAAGAGGGACGGATCTGTGCAGGGAACCCTCGTCTCCAGGCCCAGATCCGATTTCCCACCACAAACCCCGAAGTGTGAACTCCATCCAAACATGTACCTGACATTCAGTGAGCACTGAGCCGCATTAACAAAATCTTCAAATTGAAGAGATTAAATGCTGAAAATAACGCCTTCAAAGCAGGGGTTGGGGAAGAGCAGGATGAGCACCTGCCAAATACAACATGCAGCAATTGTTTATCTTTTCTCGGCAAGCCTCTCTTTCATTCTGCGCCCTTTTGGCCCCTCCCAGGGTTCCTATCGCTTTGATCGGGCGTGCCATGCTGGTGCCGCACGCTTTTATGGTAGGGAGACAGGAATGAGAGAGAGAGAGAGAGAGCTCTCCATGTAACTTCTCACACGCGAGCGTGTTAAAGGCGTTTCAATCCTTCAGGTCCAAACGGCTGACACCAAATCTCTCCAAGCAATGGGGGCCACATGGTTGGCCAGGTCCTGATCCAAAAAGACTGACACCACTTATAATAAATGTTGGTGAGCAGCAGTTTGTGCCTTCCTTTGGTTTGTTATGAACTTTTGACACTGAATTTACACTGCAGAGGAAGCTGGACTATCCCCAGAACCTACACTGCAGAGGGAGCTGGATTACCCCCTAAAACTACACTGCAGAGGGAGCTGGATTACCCCCTGAAACTACACTGCAGAGGGAGCTGGATTACCCCCCTGAACCAACACTGCAGAGGGAGCTGGATTACCCCCCTGAACCTACACTGCAGAGGGAGCTGGATTACCCCCAAAGCCACACTGGAACCTGCTAAAAGCTATAAAGCCTGTAAAGAGAAGATACATATCCAACTATGTAAGTGCATGCAGGCATTGCATGTATGAAAAGACACAAAGATAGAGAGAACGGAGGAGGGGATGTTTGGGGAGGTGGGAGGAGGAGGGGTTGTAGCTGGAGGGATGGACGGAGATAGAGAGGGAGAGTGAGGGGCTGAGCATTTGAGTTCAGAAGCACTTGTTCCCACCTGCCTCGGCATTCCTGAAGATTTACACAGTTTATTATTCGGTAATTGTGCAATGGAACAGGAAATGACATTAATGGCTGTTTGGCAGGGCGTCGTTATGTGGTT
>JAOXYF010000009.1:14527202-14542577 GCA_028565775.1 Sternarchorhynchus goeldii
CTCCCTTTCTGTCTCTCTCTCTCTCTCCTCCCTTTCTGTCTCTCTCTCTCTCTCCTCCCTTTCTGTCTCTCTCTCTCCTCCCTTTCTGTCTCTCTCTCTCTCCTCCCTTTCTGTCTCTCTCTCTCTCCTCCCTTTCTGTCTCTCTCTCTCCACTGCTTCGTTCTCCTGCTCAGTGGAAACTTTAATGGCTTCCTTCGCTAAATACAAGACGTTCTTTCACAGATACAATAACAAGTGTAACATGCTTTAACCAGCACAGTCACAGGACCCGTGTGCACGTGTGTGTGTGCACGTGTGTGTGTGTGCGCAAGCATGTGTCCATAAACGGCCCAGTTTATATGCTACAAGATAATTATTCACATTGTGCTCATAAATATACTCATGGAAAACCATCAAGATGACAGTAACGCACGCTTTCAGTCAAGCAGCGTACAAAGCCAGACACGCAAACAAAATAATAACAACAACGTAGTAAATGCATTCAGATAGAGCAACATGAGAATACTGTGTAAGAGGGGCCCAGTGGAAGGCTGCAGAGCACTGGGGAAGGAGAGGGAGGACACAGGTGATCAATTCTGAGTAGTCTGTTCTTACGATCATGGCTAAATATAAGCACCCAAGCCGATACGAGGGGTTACTGAACGTCTAAGTGTGGCAAACAGAGCATGGTAACGACAAACACAGGAGCTCAAAAATAAACCATAAAAAAAAATATTTTTTTTTTATATAAATGAAAACACAGAACACAGGAAATATGTTTCTGTGGTCTCCGAGGATAAAAATATGCTCTCAGTTACAAGTAATAAATAAATAAATAAAATACAAATGAAAACAAATTTCTTCTTTCTCCCTCACTGACCAACAATATTATCTTATAGTTCAGGCCTGGCTGCACAAGCCTGATGTACAGTCAATATTCCGCTGCAGTACCCTTTTGGTACACTAGAGGGCTCTTCATTGAAGTATCCTTCTGTTCCTTAGACCATAGACAGTTTATGTTCTGTACCAATATGCTGATGAAGACCAAACTGGCATCTTTAATGGCTTCACCTTGAAATTAATTTTGCATATATACTGTGTACACATATATGCATCTAACAAAGAATCCAGAGAGGATCTGCAGTGTATTGTAGTTCATTTACATTTGTTACAGTACTGTTTATACTTGCTCTTCCAACGTCACCTGAAAGCTGACCATAGAATCAGCTTCATGAAGGTCTCAGCGTTTCTGTAGTGCCAGTTCAGCTACAGCGCTGCTGACAGCACGTCTGTTGGAAAGACCGGGGGTAATGGAGTGCGCTTCCAGACCATCACAAGACCCTAAACGCCACCCAGGACCTCCAGCGAGGAGGCCGCTTCCTGCGGCCCCCCAAATGAATAAGGAAGTGCAAGGAAACACCTGGCCGAGGGAGGGAGAGGGGGAGCCTCTCGTCGATATTCTCGAACCGTCTCCTGTCAGAGGCTCACAGTAAAGCTCATTCCACTCCATTAGAGCCATTCAGAGAGCTGGAAGCAGAGCCCGGCAGCCCAACGCACACAGCAAGAAAAGTGGTACAGCCAGGAAGTCCCGTCTGAAACTGGACAGCGCTCTGCCCAGGCTGGGGGGGGATGAAGCTGGCTGGCACTCGGCACCCCCTCCTGGAGAGGACCCAGGCAGTGCCTTTGTGCCCGCTGAAGGGGCAGTCGTTAAAGCCTCTGGCAAATGGACTGGTTGTTTTTGTTTACTATGGGAGGCAGCCTAGGCTCCAGTGTGCTTTTAAAGCATTATAATAAATTGTTAATGAAGCTTCTTGCATTCAAACTATTGGGAAAGAATAAAGCTTGAACAAGAACTTTAACTTTTCAAAACTTGCCTTTAAAAGATAAACGATATCACTAGGAATGTGTTTCATGAACACTGTAAAAATACAAGACAACAAACTTTGTTGGATTACCAGTCAGGGTTACCTATAACTGTGGATACCACGATGAGACATGACCATTCGGTTTGAAATGAAAATACTTAGAATTCGATGATTTTTAAGGACTTCTCATTACATAAAATGGAGTTAAACATTTCGATACAGCAAATGGTTAAGAGCCACACAGGTGGACCACCTTAAGACATGTAGACCAGGAGGGCCCGACTCAAGCTAGAGATCCATCACCCTGCAGTGAAGGTCCAACAAACCTGGTTCCAATGTTCATTCTACTGCAGGCTCTTGATAAAAAGGTCTGTTAATAGTTGAGTTGGAAGTAAATTTTGAAGGGTGACATATTGCCAGGACTGAAATTGGGCAGATTTTGACGAAACTAGCTAGAGTTTTGAAACCGTTAAACTGGACGATTCTGCATACACAATGTGCTTCAGCCCACTCCCAGTTCTGATCTCTGGAGACTGGTTTCACATTACGTTCAATGCTAAACAACAGAAACTTTGGCTGGGCAAATCTGCCCATCCCTATTGGCTGGAAAATTGTTATTGAGTACATAAAGCACCATCCATAAATAAATGGACAGAGACAGTTGTGTTTTTGTCCTCCAGCATCCTGGATTTAGAGCTGATCCACTGGAACGAGCCCCGTGTTGTTCAAACTGCAGGTCGGCCACAGTTGTTGTTTCACGGAGGCTAAAACCAGCAAAAATGCTGCGATGTCACAAGCGAGGTGTGCTGTGAGGATTACTGAACCTGTGGGGTGGGGGGGACGACGACGTGTGGCCCAGCGAGGGAGGACGGACGCAGTGTCCATGCCGCTCCACAAAGAGGCAAGCAACTCCGGGCCGAGGGGATTTAGGCCTGCAGAGAGCCTTCCAGCAGGGATCAATAGTGGGGGCCGTGGTGGTTTTAATGAAGCAGGCGCCGGGGCGGAGGGCGGGAGAGGGTCAAAGAGGGCGGGGCATGATATTGGCACGCTGAGAGGGATTTTCGCTGCACGACGATGGACGGTCCTGAGCAAAGCGGGCATACCGGTGGGAAACGGGTGAGCGCGGCACACCTTCGCTGATTGGACAGGGCCGAGGACAGCGGCGAGGGGGGGGGGGGGGGTGGGTGCCTGCCAGCGGAAACTGATCCGCGCTTTCAAAATTCTGAGCACACAGCCATGCGGCCTGGAGCTGAACGCAGGAAGACAAGCGCCAACGCAGCTTGGGGGAGAGAAGGGATAAAGACATAAGAGCATTCACACACTCATTCTTGCTCTATCTTTTCTCAGGCACTGCAGAGAGCTTCCACCAACAGGAGGCTTGATCACACTGGGTTGTGATCACACTTCCCAGTTGACACAGAGCACGCACACGCACGCACGCACGCACATGTACAGACACATGTACAGACACATGTACAGACACATGTACAGACACATGTACAGACACATGTACAGACACATGTACACACTGGACTGTGTGAAAAAGACTGGGCAGCTATAACACACGGTCGCCTGCACACACAAACAAACGCAAAAAACACACGCTTCTGTGTAGGGCAAAGTACCTACACAAGATGATGAAGGAATATCGAGCATGATGATGGATAACTAGGAATGATCTAAAAGCAAAGACGCCACTGATGGCATATGGATAAGGGAATGAAAGGCCATAATGGAGAGAGAATATAAAGGAGAAGATGAATGGGCCGTTTCTTGGCACAGAGCAGCAGTCTGGCTGGACCTTTAAAAAAAAAAAAAAACCACGCATCAGCAATCAGAAGGCGTTGTGGATTTCTGCAAATGGTTCGCCCACAGCGGACAGAAGAGAGAAATGTTCCTAGGATGCCTAAAAAGAAAGGAGAGGGGTGTGTGTGTGTGTGTGTGTGTGTATGTGTGTGTGTGTGTGCAGGAGGAAGGGGTGTGTGTGAAACACACACTCTCAGGTGACACCAGGAACAACAGTAGCCGTCTCTAGCCTGACCTCCTCTTCAACCGCTAATGGCTTCTCCAGTCGCGTCTGTTCGTTCTCTGTCTTCTAAGCCAGTCCATCACTTTTATTTACATTCTTCTTGTGTCTTGCCCTCTCTCACCATCATCCATGAATCAGCTGTTTGGTAGCCCTCATGCTCTGCGGAGAGCCAGCTGCACCTGTGTTTGGACTTATCCAGCTCTCTCTGGATGGTCTCGTTCCATATTCCCATATTTAAGAAGGACAAACCCAGACCCAAAATGTCCCTCTGTCCTATCCAGACCCAAACAACACACTTAAACAGACATGCTACAATGCTTAGGGCAGCTGCGGTGGAGCGGGGGGGAGTTGGTGCACCTCGCCACTCTCCGCTGCCCATCCACGGAGAGGATCACAAGGGCCGGCCGCTGCCACGGTGCGCGTCGTGTTGACAAGTTGGGAAGTTCTGCAGGTCTGAAGGCGCAGAGAGAATATGTGGGGAATAATCAAGCCGGGCATTTGTGCCATCTGGAACAACTAAGCTTCTCATATCTGACAGAAAATGGCCCTTCTACATCATTGCTCTGCAGTCGATATTCAAATCTGAACAACTGCACATGCAGGGGTCCCTGACATGGTGCAGATACACAGTGGAAGCAAGGGGACTGGGTCAGACTGGTTGGACACACAGCAGTGGAAATAAATGCAAGCATGAACTTTTCCATGCAGGTTCTAGCCCTCTCAACACCAGAATAGCTATGGTTAGGTAGCTAGCAAGTTAACCCCGCTACCTCTCCCAGTTCTGTGCTATAAACCTGCATCCTCAGTTCTATGATCTTTTTACCATCAGCAAACTGTTGTTCCTCTAGGTTTGTTCAGCCAATACCATCGCCTAGCAACGCAACACCACATGGTTTTGTGGAGCTTTGTGGGGAACAGTTAGGCAATGGGTCACCCTCAATTCTTTCAGCTGTCGTAAAAACAAGGTAAAAACTTAAAAACCAGGCAAAACAGTGCAAGACCCCCAGTCTTTTCATAACCTTTCAGAAGTTAGTGTATCCAAGACTGGAGAGCAGTGCCAAGGTCATTTGCAAGAAGGGCCAACGATTCAAGATGCACAGACAGCTGTAGCTAAGGCTACAAACACACAAAGTAATAACACCATGTACTTTATGGAAGTTGGCATCTCCACAGCTGTTACAGTTAACAACGCTGTCCATTAAAAACTAGTTACAGTTAACAGCGGTGCCTGTTTAAAAAACTGAATTAAAAGCCTTTTATGAATGGAAGCTCTGTTCCTTTTCTCACCCTTTCCTCATAATCCTGCTAGGATTATATAAACAATTTCCAAGCAGATGTCGTCAAGCTACCTTCTTTATCACATGACCAGCCCGTGTATGAGCCAGACCCCCCACCACCTCCACCACATTCACCACCACCACCACCACCCAGCCAACAGCCTCACAGAACCTCCATGTTCAGGCAGTCCATCTCAAAGCACTGAGCGGAGTGGCTGGCTCTGCAGGAGGCAGCACACGCTAACACGCTCATCGCTGATGAGAAACGCAGCCTGGGGAAAGTTCCTTGGCTCGAATCGCGTCGCAAATCGGCAAGGGGGCTTCTCCGGCCCATCTTCTGCACTTCGGATCCTGGCTCTTCCCGGTGGGATTCTCGGAAAGGCATTTCACACATTAACGAGTGATGGCGTCCAAGCAACACAGTCTTTCTTGTTTTTTGGGGGTTTTTTTTTGTTGTTTTTTTTGGGGTAATAATAACAGCAGATGTAAAGAGGGCTGGGACAAGACCCTGATGCTGTGGCGAAGGTGTGCACAGACAGGAGGAGGGGCGGACTTCAACCCCCTTTTGGCACATGTAGCGTGGAGCCTGAGGGAGGGCCGCATGTCTACTGCCTGCAGAAAGGCCGTCAATGGGGGGAGCGGTGCAGGGGATCGCTTTCAGAGCCCACAGGAACAAAAACATTCGACATGCAGAGGAGACGCAAGGGTGAGCAAAGTGTGCTGCCACAGTGAGTCACAAAGAGAGAGAGAGAGAGAGACAGAGAACACCTGAAAGGTCATATGCAAAAGGTGCTACGTGCCACCTAGCGACATGTAAACCATATTCAGCTAACCGGCCCACCGCTAGCCCTCATCGTTAGCTTTGTAATTAGCGGGTTTGGAAACCATGTTTGCAGAAACAGTAAACAGAATCACCGGCAGGCAATGGGACCGAAGGGAGTAGCGATGAGAGAAACCAGTCTCAGTGATGGGACAAGAAGGTGCGAACCAGGAGATGACGAACCCCTTTCCCAGGTGCACTCCGTAACACTGCTCCGGTTCCAACGTTCACGTGACTAACAAACCTGGTCCATTGTGACGCACGGTATGGTGGCAAGTCAGAGTAGGGCAGGTGAGAAGAGAGACGTACCTTGTAACGCATCTTGGGGCAGGAGTGGATGTAAAAGCCCAGGTAGTAGTGGGCGAGCTTGGGCGACTGCTTCTGCAGCTGTCTGGTGAAGGCAATCTCCCTACAGCAGGGAAGATCAGAAGGGCTCTGTTCAGTTCATACACTCATCACAAGAACCGACTGTTTCAATGGGAGAGGTGTTTACAGAGTGTTTCAGAACCTCCTAGTAAAAGGCTGGTACTGAGACTTGTGTAAATATTCCTCATCCAAACGAGGTATGACTGGCAACTTACTAACATGGTTTTTATGTGCTTTTTCATGTTGGCAGGACCTTTTCAAGTCATACTGATAAAACATCCTGAAAAACAGCAGCAGAGCTCTTCTGCATTTCTGCATCCTTAAGATCAGCTGGAGTCTTGCACTGGAACCCAAGCAGGAATCTCAAACACAACCCATAAATCTGACCTTAAAAAGGGTGTTTTTTTGGGCGTTTTGGTTTTTTAACACACTTTTTTATGCCATATCATTTAAAGCTGGAATATGTGTGTTAATGTCATGGGTATTTTCCACTGATATTCACTACTAATCTCCTGAAAAACGGAGATTCCAATGAGGCAGGAGCTACAGGTTGCCAGATTCACTGTAGGGTACACACCGTGTGTCACACAGCGATGTGTGAAGACAGCAACAACAACATAAAAAAACCCATGTGAATCTCCACCAGAAACCAGAAGGAGCAGGGAAAGACAGGAGATCCCAGAACTGAGGTAAAGAAACAGCCCAGGGGGACAAGGCTGGGGGACCGTGAGTGTCATCCCGCAGTGCAGTCAATGGGCTCTCACCACTTCTCTTCTCTGTTGGGTCCAACCCCCACCAATGCATTCACCTCAATGCGCTTCACTTTTCCATAAATAAATTCTACTCTTTACGTGCTGTTCTCTCTTTTATTCAGCATTTCTTACACCCCCCCCCCTGCTCCTTTAACCCTGCCCAAAACTGGAGTAGTTTAACTGGAGCAAGGAAGATAGATGGAGAGAGAGGAAAGGGGTGAGACCAAAATAAAACAGATATAGTGGAGAATAAAGTAGGTCTGAGTAAAGGATGGAGAGAGAGAGAGAGAGAGAGAGAGAGAGAGAGAAATCCAGCAAACATGTGTGTGTGTGTGTGAGTGTGTGTGTGTGTGAGAGAGAGAGAGAGAGAGAGAGAGAGAATGGCCAAGAGAACGAAGAGCTCCAAACAGAGAGGTGTTAGAAGGGCAAGCGGTGGCTGCCAGGTTCCTGGGTTCCCATCGCCTTGTGACAAAGCCTCCCAAAGCCATGAATGAGAGGGGGAAGGGGAGGGGGGTCAGGAGAGGTTGAGGGGCCCATTCACAAAAAGGAGAAAGTGGAAAGAGAGAGAGAGAGAGAGAGAGAGAGCAAAAGAAACTGCAGGGCTCCCTCCTCCCAGAGCCTCTGTCCCCACCCGCTCCATTCTGGCAGCAGCTTGAAGCTCGATTATCTCCTCCTCAACAAGCTGACACTCCAACACAAGCCAATTATGCCCCAGTGCTTCCCTGCAGGACACAAGAGTCCTGCTTCATATTAATGCCACTTTCTCTCCCTCACACGCACATGCACACACACGCGCACACACACGCACATGCACACACACACTGTTTAGACATACAGGAAAATTGCAATGATGAGTGTACATTCTATTCAAAGAGATTCTGGGCCCTGAAACGATGCAGTAGTGGAATCCTTAAAAGCTCCAGAAAGTGCAATAATCAATCGCTCCCTCTCTCACCCAGGGCCCAGAGCTGCTGATGCACACAGCTCACCAGCTGCTTTGGGTACGAGTGTGTGACCGGGCCAACAGCCACTTCTCCCCTTCTGAGGGCCCCTTCGTTCTCTCCTCTGTCTGTATATGAACCCTCGTTCATATTTTTGTTGACACACAGTATTGCCCTCATATTTAATTTAAGTGTGTTCTTGTGAGTGGTGAATAGACATGTAGAGAGAGAGTATGAGTGAGTGAGAGAGTGGGTGTGTGTGTTGTGTGTGCTACTCTTGTAAACAGTACCAAGACACACGCATGCAGATGTTTTTAGGATTTCACCATCCAGTGTTTCACTGTTGTAGTGCGTAGAGCTTAGGATTCGGGGGGGGGCCCAGGCTACACCACGCAGCTATACTCAGCAGCTCCACAGAGGAACCAGGCTACACCACGCAGCTTCACTCAGCAGCACCACAGAGGAACCAGGCTATGGCATCATACACTGCCTTCTAGAGAGGCTGATATGGATGAGATATGGACAGCTCAGCACAAACAATGCTGGGATGGACACCTGAGGGCAGAGTAGGAACCAAGCGACAGGGTGGAGAAGTCCGGGTGGTAGTAGAGGTAGACGGAGGAGACGCAGGTGGGTAGGATGTCGATGACCCCGACGGCAATGAGGCGACCGTCCAACCAGTACTGCTGGTGGAAGGAGCCGTAGCCCATGTCAGGGCCGCCAGGAGGTGACTCGGCCTGGGGAAGGGGGGAGGGAGGAAAGAGGGGAGAGAGAGAGAGAGAGAGAGAGAGAGAGAAAGAGCGCATGTCATCTAAAATGCTGAATACAACCAAACAGACACAAACAGGTACACAATTACAGGCCATAACCTGTGCAAAGCATCAGCCAGCAGATACTCCATTCATAACTGGGGGGGAAACGGCAGTTAGTCTGTAGTCTTTATCTAAGAGCTGGTGTGTGTCTAATGAAGTATGTGATGAAAGTATATGACGACCCACACAAAATGGTTTAATGAATTCCCAGCTTGTTGAGAAGTTAAAAGCTGGTACTGAGGAGCTGGTGTGCAGTCGTTCTCTCTTCTGCCCTACAAACATTTAATGGACAATATTCAGTTTGATCCAGGGTAAGGGATTAGAGCGGATGTCCTGCTGGACGTTGACTAAAGGAGGGCTCTGAACGGGATTACAAAGCAAACATCAGCAGACTTGCAAATCTGACGTAGATGTAAGACATGTCCAGATGTGTGTGTGTGTGTGTGTGTGGGAATGGGAGAATGAATGCCCAGTACATATGTGCAGCATGAACATGGAGTGTACAGTAGCCTGTTAATAGGTCCCAAATGTGGGTTAAGCTCAAACTATGTGTGTGTGTGGTGTGTGTGTGTGGTGTGTGTGTGGTGTGTGTGTGTGGTGTGTGTGTGGGGGGGGTGGTGGTGTGTGTGTGTGTGTGTGTGAGTGTGTGTGCGTGTGAGAGAGAGGCTCCTAACTCAAGCCACACAGATGTAGGGGAGAGGTGTTTTAATAAAAGTCCCTGCATGAACAAAATCAATCTCCAAACTAAAATCCAACAGGCAGGGGGTGTAATGGGAGCTCTCAGCCTTATATATATATATATATATAAATAACCCACACAGAGAAAGAGGGAGAGAGAGGAGAGGAGGGAGAGTGTGTGTGTGTGTGAGGGGGGAGCAGAGCTCCACAGTACACCTATTGTACAAAACAAGAGACAAAAATACTGCAGTGTTTTATGAAATGATTCATGTTTTCGTGTCCAACACACAGCAGATCTCCTGTACCTGCCGTCTGCACTTTAAATGCTGTTGCATTTCATCTCCAGTCAGGCTTATTGGTAAGGTTTGAGAGGGGCTTCTCATTCTCACTTCACCTCTGCAACTTCAAACGGCTGCGAATTGGATTGTTGGGGGGGGGTAAAGCAGACGGCCCGGTAACGGGATCCCCCGGCGCCCCTTTTGGCCCATCTGGACTCAGTTAGCCCTGCTGGAGTGCAGGTCATTATCACGGCACCGGGGGACCGGCACAGCTAATCCTGCACCCGGAGAGCCTGCCCTCACTGAGCCGCCACCGCTCGCCTGCAGCCAAACTAAACGCACGCTCGCATGCGCTCTCGCGCGAATATGCACACGCACAGCCGCACGCGCGTGCACTCGCTCCCGCCGACCAGACCGCTCTTGAAGCTGCCGCCTACGGTAACGCCGCCCGACCTCCGTGAAAACCGCTCGACGCGCCACGCCCCCTCATCACCGGACTTCCTACCAGGTCCGACACATTCCACACGTGCAGTTTCTCTTCATACAGACGGCTTGTCAGACGGGCTCCTTGCTAAAGGCATTAAGTGGCTGTTCAAAGGCACACGTGCGCTGAAGGAAACCCGATAGGTGACGGGCCGCTTCGGCCCGGTGATGCGGAGCGATTAGCGCCCTCCCCCCTTCCCCAGGCAAACCGAGACGAGCTGGGCCTGCCGCGGCCAATCAGGAGAGCGCCATCATTTCCACTGCACATGACAACCTAGCCCCCTTTCTGACTGTCAGGACCAGGTACCTCTGGACGAAGCCTCAATTGCTCGCGACACAGCGAGCGAGGAGCGGCCCGAGACGTTTGAAGGGTGTCCCGGTCGTCCGCCACACGTTCTACTTTCATCCACGCTCATTACAGAACGTGTTGGAGAGCGTTCAGGATTACTGGCGAGTGCCTGCGGTGCGAACGCTCCGCGTCGTGCTCTGCGCTGGAGTGACAACGCCGGCGCTTTTGTGAAGCCCGTCTGTGTTTGCACAGCCCCGACCTCGGAGGGAGAAACCTGGACAACTTTGACACCAGCATCACCTCGCTGGACAGCCTAATCACTGCACGTTAGCCACCGTAACGACCAGAAAAACATACGTATGAAGACAAGGTGAGGAATGAGAACACCAGGGTAATAATTGGGCCCCAAATCACTAGCATATGGCGGCTTGGTTCCCCAAGAGGGTCTTTGTTATATTCACCGCAGTGCCCTGTTAGTCAGAGCAAACCTGGGGTGGGGAACATTCTTCTGCACGTAGCTGTACGGCAACAGAAAGAAAGATTCAATTCAACAGGCAGTTCACACTGGGTGTGTTCAAGACTGCTACTGAAGACCAACGGAGTCAAGTTTCAACCTCAATCGAACACATATGATTTAGCTAATCAAAGTCCTCAAAAACAGAGCGCTGGAGGAATTCATCTGAAAGTAACTCATCGTGCTTGACTCCCAGCCGCAGTATGCAAAGCAAATTCACCATCATGCTTCGCCAGGCCTGGAGGGCAACAAGGGAGAGGCAGGGCTCACGGACACCAAAAGTAGTGGTTCGCCGGAACACTCCGCAAAGGCTCCCTGAACTCGGATCATGACCGCCCTGACCGTGCCTGGCTTCCCGCCAGCGTCCTGCAGGCCCCATCTCATCTCGCAGCGTTCAGGATCATCCCGCGACATTGGCTGTGAAGGGAATCCTGGGGCGCTGCGTTTTTTAAATGATGTCAGAGGCGTCTCACGCAGACGTGTGCATGTTGTGCGGGGCTGAGGGAGGACCAGCACCCATGAGAGAACACAGCAGCTGAACATGGAGGTGTGGAATGAGTGTGAGTGAGTGTCTGACAGAGACAGAGAGAGAGAGAAAGAGAGAGAGAAATGACGGTTATGGGGCGAAAGTGGTACCCGATGTCCATAAAACCTTGACGACTAATTACCCAACACCGCTGTTAACGAGCATTTCCCCTAAGGGTAGACGCAGCATGGACCAATAAAAAAGCATTTAACAAAGCCAAACACTACCAGGCAGCCAGATGCAAACGGAGCCCCATCTCTGAGCACGGGAGTGGCTCTTACAGACCGGTCACGTTAACCACACGCACACATAGTTGGGGAAGAACTAGCAGGTGAACGAGGTGACCACGGAGTCCTCGAGAAGCTAAAATTACTTTGGTTTAGTCTTAACCTGAGCATTTTTTTTTTACTATTGCGACAACAACTGCTCATATATCACGCAACCCAAAACACACACACACACACACACACACACACACACACACACACACACACACACACACACAGTGAGTGTTGGGTAGATGCTCAACATCTGAGGTTAATTGCCCTTATAAATCAGCGTTCATTAGTGTAACTTCCAATAAACATTATAAAAACACAAACAAACAGGCCTAGAGTAATTCTTCCTGTTCATTCAAACATGGGTGCCTAAGTGCCGAGCTGCATTACACATCAGCTGCTAATACAGAGATTAACCAACACAACACATCCTTCCATCCTTCAATAACATCACAGTACCCCAGGTTTATTCTCGATGTCACACACATTCGTACTGGCAGAAAATGTTACGTCCACTAGATTTGCCTACGTGACACACAAGCATCTTGTGTGACAACAACAACAACGCTTCCAGCTAACACCTGAGCAAAAAAACTCCATAAACACTTACCTGCACTCATAATTACATTAACACACTGCAGTTTCCTGCATTAATTAAAAAAAAAGAGTTGACCTTTAGTCTACATCTGTCCAAAAACCATGTTACACTCACATGAGGTTCTGTGTAAACTTAACAGCCATTCTAACAATCTAACACTTTCAACAAATGTCAAGCTCCAAGATGAAATTGACTTTAGCTTTTATGTTGGCTGACTGTAAAAATATCTGATGCCATAATGCATTGGGGATTAAAAGCTTTAAGACATCTTATATGATTTATTGCATTCAATATTTTACGTTGCAAGCTGTTCTTCCCATTACACATCCACAGGAAAATGCCAGACTTCACTGTTAGCATTTATTAGCCAATTATATGGCACTGAGTGAATATGCTGAATATGTGAAAGTAATTTTATACTTTGCATACTCTATGGTAAACGATTACATACTACAACTGAAATAAACGGTACTATTTACGAGATCGTTGGATTACAGTGAATTCGGATCCAGTCCTCGAACCTCAGCTCAGTATCCTTGTGCTTGATATTTAAATCTGAACCTGGGTTGGGGGAGCCTGGTTAGCGGGGCTTGATGAGGTGCTAAAATCCACAGTCTTACAAATGTTAATGATCTTCATTAGAGCTGGAGTGAGTGGGCGCCGGTGGGGTGGAGGAGTTTGGGGGGGGGGTGTTGGGTGTACTCTTTCTCCATTCTCCACATTAATAAATGAAACACGTTAAATAAAAGCACATCAAAACCACCTGCCGTTCCCCCACATCTCTGGTGTGCCCACGGTGAGTCTGGTGAGTCTGTGTCCAAACTCTGGACCAAGCACCAGGCAGAGCGGCAGGCGTTTCAAATTTTAAGCGCTTCATTTCTATTTAATTGGGGGTATATTTAAACAGAAAGATGCACACTCAACACAGCGAGGGATGAGCGACTGTACAAGCACTTAGTATAACAAACCACACACGATGGTTTATTTGTGGCATGTAATTGAAGGGAAAGAATGAGCTTTGAAGAGAAGTTTCCACAATCTCCAGAATCTTAACTGTTACACTGCATGACTTTTACAGGGTCTTGGGGGTTAGCTAAACAAGTGCTAACGTCATCTATACCAAGAGCATCATGAGATGTTGTTCAATTTTCTTTTTTCAGAAAATCTATTCCTCTGCCTTTAGTTCTATCTGTCTAATATTATTGTATCTCTCCCGATTGTCATATGTCACATAAAAGGTTGTAATTTGTCACATATTGTCCCAGAAAAGCTATTTTCTGTTCTGCCATTGCGAGATGTTTGTGTGTGAATCTGCGAGTCTTGGCCATGTACTATAAAGAACTGCTGTTTTGTTTCCTCAGACCACCACATTCTCCACTGTTCTACTGCTGAACGGAGAACGGCACTGGTAATGTGACAAACACCCTCACACACACGAGCCAGCTGGGTGTCACTGAACGACCCTGACCAGCCATTCCACTACACATCACCCGCTTTCTGGTCACTGGTCTGGGTGATATAACAGGAGTATTTTAAAACTGTACCATTAGAGATTACAGACAGTCTGTTGACATGCACAATCTGACGACCACCTTCCACCTTCCGGGTGTTCAGTTTTTGCCCACAGGATCACCTTTTTAGGGTGGTTTTTATCAGTGTCAAGGGTGTTGAGGAGGCACCATAGTGGCATCATGCTGGTATAGTACTGTGTGTTTACAATGTAGCGTCATGGCTGTGGGTACTGAGCTGGGCACAATCTGGGTCTGGTGGCTCCTAAGGTTTTTACCCATGTCATCATCCAGTGATGCCTTGGAAGTGGTTCACTACCCAAAAGTAGCAAGTCTGTGTTCAGGATCTGAACTTTGATGAAGGGCTAGAATACACTGTCCATACTAACAGATGGGGTATAGACTAGCAAACCTACAAGATGTGCCAATACAGCAGACGTTTATATTGGGTCACATGGGTGGTGGACAGGTAACTCCCACTCATGGGTCTATGTGGAACCAGGCATTTTATTTCTGAAGGAAAATCACTGCATACACAGCTATGATAAAGCATTCAAAAAGCACCAAAAATGTGGATTCAATAACAATAACTTACCTCTAGTGGAGAGTCGCAGAGGAACCTCTTAAACTGTAGACAAAACAGACAACAAGTTCATTTCAAAAAAGTTCATAAAACACATAAAATGCAGAAAAATACTCTTTCATTTCAACTTTAATCCTACAATAACCATAAAGATTCGTGTAATAGAGCACTTGAGACATGGCCACCCTCACTTTAGGAGTATTGTCATGTTTCCAAATTGCCCATCATCTACCTGACGGCAATCCTTTTTAAATTACAACATTTGTTTCACTTTTTTTATATATAAATTCTTCTTCTTCTTCTCTGAAGGTTGAACCTCACTTAAGCTGTGCACAGTAACTGGGGCTTGAACGTAGACAGAAACAAACACTTTTTGTGAGGAAGCTTTAGAGCAAGCTTCATCTGGTGAGCGCCCTCCCCGCCGCTTGGGGAATCTGCTTTGTTTACTGTCCGGATCAGTCTTGCTGCGTACAGATGGGTAGAGAATGTTCCTGGGTTAAGCTCACAAATTCGAGGTAAACAAAAAGGGGGGTTAAATAGTACGTTTGCATGGGTGACGCTTACGCATGTAGATCAAGATGTGATGACGTACGAGGCATGTAGACACAAACATTACTGCCAGTGTTGTAAAGGCTACAGGAAACACGGCATTGGTGTCAGCCAACAGTTAAGCAGCTAGGAGGACCAGTACTGAATGTCCGTCCTCTACCTCAGCTGCCTGAACCAGTACTGAATGTCCGTCCTCTACCTCAGCTGCCTGAACCAGTACTGAATGTCCGTCCTCTACCTCAGCTGCCTG
>JAOXYF010000009.1:14562175-14584521 GCA_028565775.1 Sternarchorhynchus goeldii
CATGAAACACTGTATGTTTGGGGCTATGTTAGTCCCATGAAACACTGTATGTTTGGGGCTATGTTAGTCCCATGAAAGCACTGTATGTTGGGGGCTATGTTAGTCCCATGAAACACTGTATGTTGGGGGCTATGTTAGTCCCATGAAACACTGTATGTTGGGGGCTATGTTAGTCCCATGAAAGCACCATCACCCCTTCACCCCTCCTCCCCCCACTTGGCCAAAGTACTAACATGATGTATTAAGAATCCCTAATTTGGGCTGGAGAAGCAGTGTGAATTAGTTTGGGCTTTAGCAAACTAGTTTATCATCTAGTTTGCAGCAAACAACTGCAATTAATTACAGGAATAAAATTACAGTACATTTAATTAAGTACATCAAGTACATTAACTTTTATCTTATTGATCTGTTCTACAAGAGAAAGTCATTTTGTTGGCTGACAGTGCCCTTATTAGGAGCAGCAACACCGGTAAGAAGAGCAGCTCTGCCTAAGGGGCTGAGACAACAGGGCTTGAGTGCCCCCCCCCTCCTCCAAATAAAACAGCGAGCAGATCATATCCAGGATCCTGGTACTGACAGACCAGTCATCGACCATGAACACATACGGGGTTCTGGAATTGAAGCTGGAGTCACTCTGGTTTCTAGCTTGCTTCCCTTACCACTAGACTGCCACCCAATACTGCTAGATAATTACAAGTCTATTACTGGATCCAGCTAAAGCATTCCCAGTAGACACCAGGCAGATAAAAACAAAGAAGTTAAGAGGTCTCATTCAGTTCTAGCATAGGCCTGGTAGGTTTTATCAAAGCATCACATCAGCACAATATTCCAGCAACTATAAAAAAAAATAATTAAAAAAGGGAAAACAGTCCCATGCAGCTACACATCACCCACCTGAGCAATATTACGTACTGTAATAGGAACAGGTAAGAAATGATCTTTCTCAGCACTTCAACTGACACACATGCATCAGCTATACCTGCTGCCCAGGCCACAACAATGGCAAAGTACAATAGTCCCCTAACTGGGTTTACATAAAGAACAAGGGCCAACTAATGAGTTTCAGCTCATTTCCTATCTGTGATCTCTTAAATGATAAAGCACCCAAGACAAAATGTGTTCATGCACTATATAACACAACACTACAGCATTAAAATAAATGTGTTTGTAGGCAGTAGTAATTCTGGGAGCCGTTAACTGTCTATGAGTGTTGGTCAGGTGACAGCGCTCATCCTGATGGGGCCAATAACCCCAATCATTTGGATCCAGCTGCACTTATCTTTCTCTATGTATGTCACATAGTGGGGTCGTTGTTTGTTGGGGGGTGCTTAGTAACAGTTTGGTACTCCAGAATATTCAAGGCAGTATGCCAGTGAAGGAGAGGACATCACTTGGTTAAGGCTTACGAATTACCTTATTATTTGTCATTAGATTTGTCAGCATCCTGGAGATGTCATCATTTAACGCCATTTAAATTTTAATAAAACCTACAGTACAACTAAGTTATATACAATGTTTTCTGAGGTTTAACAGTGGTTTCAGTGGACATACTGAAACAAATCATAAAAAATGACTCATAATCTTTCAGAAGTATGTGACCAATGAAAGTGTGCTATCCATCATTAAGGTGTGAAACACAAACCCAAAATGTGAACTGCATTTCTTCAGAAATATTCATCAAATCAACATTCTTCATTCGTGTCTCCGACTCTTCGCAAATTAACAAACTCAGCATGATTCCGTCGATAATGTTCACTCATGGAAAATAGAGACTGCCATATCTAAATTTAATCTACAATCAGTCAACAATCATAAAAGCTGACAGACGACACTAGCAGTAAACCGTCTGTTCTTTCAAAGTAAAAGTCAACACTGCTAACGCTAGCTAGTTCAGTCTGAGGACACGAGCACAAATATACTAACGTTCATACTTATAACGTTCACACAACTGGAACATTTTATTAGTGAATGATTGTTAACAGCCCAACAAGAAGCCGCACTGTCTCCAAAACCTGTAGCTAGCTAAGTTAGCTAGCCTAAAGATCCTAGCTATCTAGATAGCCATCTACGAAACCTCTAACTGCAACTAGCCACCTAGCTAGCTAATATTGAACTTAAACGTCAAAGAGGATAAGAAGAAGCTAGTTATCTAACTGCTACAGGAACCTCTTGCTGAAGCACATTTCATATCGACCACATACATTAGTACCATGCGCGCATAGAGAAGCAAGCTAGCAAATTCTCAGGAATATTTTGATACGTTAATGTAAAAGTTTAGCTAGTTGCAGTTTAGCTACTTAAGTAGTTATGGTTAGCTGGGGTTATATCATTAATATATAGTTAAAGTGTAAGTTACAGGTAGCTATCAATCGAATTATTATTTCCTCAGATAAACAACAGAGAATAGTGGGCGTGTAATTTTGGGAACGGAAACAAATGACAAAATATGCAACAGCCTTGCTAACCTAACCTAGCTCGTTAGCGGAATTAGTTAGCTAACTAGCTAAGCTATTTTCTCAGTCAATGAAACCCAAAAGACGTAGCTGTGCTATTCAAACAAATTACTTGGCTAACCACAATAGTGAGCAAGCAAGTGAAGTTTGGACAAATTGTGCTGTCGTAGGCGTATGAAATCGGGAATGTAGCTAGCTAACTAGTTCAAATGTGAAAACGTTCAGTGGCATAAGTGCTAATGGCTAACTACGTAGCCTAACAGTAAAATAACGAAAACGATTTAATCACAAAATTGTATTAGCTCTTACCGTGTGAAAAATTGCCGTTTTGATTTTTGCAATAACCACAACGATAGCCGTCATCTCCTCCAAAGTATTCCACTATACTGTATGAGCCACCGGTAGCCATGTCCTGATTTTGAAACGTGTCTATACCACAAACTGACAGGCATCTACAGGAAACGTGAAAGGACAGGTCACCAACCAACCAAGCGAGTCTTGACCTCGAGAAATGGATACGACGACATGTCTAATCTGAAACACTGACTACAGAATTGACTTGGACCATGTGGCATTAAATGTTACATCCCAGTAAACAGTCCAACATTCTAAGTATCCATCGTCTTATACTAAATATGAACTATTCTATTGTATGGTACAAAAATAAAGATCTAGCCTAGTAACGTAACCAGGGGTGCACAACGCCTCTGAAGAGGAAATAATTTGTGCGAAATAAGAAATAAACATTTGAAATATATCGATGGCTGTGTAATGAATGAATATAATATACAAGTTTTACTTTTTGAATGGAATTACCAAAGTAAATAAACTTTTTCATGATATTCTAATTTTATGACCATCACCTATACTGTGACACCTATACTGAAGCAGAGCACGATCCCCTCCTTTCAGAAACTGGGCCACAGGGTAATATTCCAATATGATAATGACCCCAAACACACCTCCAAGATAACCTGGAGGTAAAGGTGCTGCATTGGTCAAGCATGTCTCCAGACCTAAACCCTGTGTTGGAAGGTGGAGGAGTACAAGGTCTCTAACATCCACCAGCTCTGTGATGTTGTCATGAAGAAGTGGAAGAGGATTCCCGTGACAACCTGTGAAGCTCTAATGAACTCCATGCCCTTTTGGCACAATTTGGTCATTTTCACTTTGGTGAACTCACTTTTGTTGCCAGTGGTTTACACTTTTAATGGCTGTGCTGAGTTATTTTGAGGGCACAGCAAACTTGCACTGTTGTACAAGCCATACGGTGACTACATTGTCATATCTTCAGTGTTGTTCCATGAAAAGCTATAATACATAATGTATATTTACCAAAATGTGAGGGGTGTATTCACTTTTGTGAGGCATTTCAACCACCAGCTCACCTATATAGTGTAAACACAGGTGTATCTGACCCTCTTGGGGTGTGTTTATACTTGCAGCTTGATTCCCTTGGTCTAAACAAAACAAGAAAATGATACTTTGTTACATTTTAGTCCTGGTTTGCTTATCGTTCACACCCACAAATTTGCATTCAAACCAAAATAAGTTTTAAAAAAAGTAAGGTATGACTCGCATATGATGTATAGGCATTACACTAATGTTTCATTTGCTGGATATTTCATGTTGTTTTTAATGACCATTCATCATCTGTAAAACTAAATTCATTGGTTTTCATTCTGGAAAGCTGATTTCTCCTCAATTACATAATTAACAGGTGATTGTGTTAAAGTCCCTGAGTAGTAATAATAAAATTTAATTTGCTCATCATTCTACCTTGTTACTCTTATCTAGCTACAACACATTTAAGTTTCTGTTGAACCATCTGATTCTAAAGAATCATTAGGTATTGGTTCTTGGAGGAACCAATTAAGAACATGTGAACATTTTAAGCAGAGATTCTACAAAGAACCTTTATTTTTTAAAGGTGTTCTGTAGGACCATTAATACTTTTAAGAACCTTGCTAAAAGTTCATTTTAAAACAAAAAAAAAAAACCAAACCAAAAAACAACAAAAAAAGCTTAGTTATACTGGTGTTGGTCATAAAATTATATCATGAAAAAGTTGATTTCAGTAATTCCATTCAAAGTGAAACTTGTATATAATATTCATTCATTACACACAGACTGATGTCAAATGTTTTTTTCCCCCCCTTTTAATTTTGATTAAAACCGACAACTAATGAAAATCCCAAAGTCAGTATCTCAGAAAATTAGAATATTACTTGAAACCAATACAACAGGATTTTTAGAAATGTTAGCCAACTGAAATGTATAAACATGAAAAGCATGAGCATGTACAGCATTCAATATTTAGTTAGGGCTCCTTTGGCCTGGATTACTGCAGCAATGCGGAATAGCATGGAGTCGATCAGTCTGTGGCAAAGCTCAGGTGTTACGAGAGCCCAGGTTGTTCCGACGGTAGCCTTCAGCTTTTTTGAACTGTTGGGTCTGGCGCATCACATCTTCGCCTTCACAATACCCCATAGATTTTCTATGGGGTTAAGGTCAGGCGAGTTTGCTGGCCAATTAAGAACAGGGATACCACGGTCCTTAAACCAGGTACTGGTAGCCTTGGCACTGTATGCAGGTGCCAAGTCCTGTTAGAAAATAAAATCTGCATGTCCATAAAGTTGGTCAGCAGCAGGAAGCATGAAGTGCTCCAAAACTTCCTGGTAGACGGCTGCGCTGACCTTGGACCTCAGAACACAGTGGACCAACACCAGCAGATAACATGGCACCCCAAACCATCACTGACTGTGGAAACTTTACACTGGACCTCAAGTAATGTGGATTCTGTGCCTCTCCTCTTCCTCCAGACTCTGGGACCTTGATTTCCAAAGGAAATGCCAAATTTACTTTCAGAGAACATAACTTTGGACCACTAAGCAGCAGTCCAGTCCTTTTTGTCTTTAGCCCAGGCAAGACGCTTCTGACGCTGTCAAGAGTGGCTTGACCCTAGCAACAGCTCAAACCCATGTCTTGCATATGTCTGTGCACTGACTCCAGCTGCAGTCCACTTTTTGTGAATCTCCAAATTTTTGAATGGGTTTTGTTCCACAATCTTCTCCAAAGTGCAGTTATCCCTATTGCTTATACACTTTTTTTGTACATCTTTTCCTTCCCTTCACTTTGCTTCTCTATTAATGTGCTTGGACACAGAGCTCTGTGAACAGCCAGCCTCTTTAGCAATGACCTTTTATGTCTTGCCCTCCTTGTGCAAGGTGTCAATAGTCATCTTTTGGACAAATGTCAAGTTAGCAGTCTTCCCCATGATTGTGTAGCCTATAGAACTAGACTGAGAGACCATTTAAAGGCCTTTGCAGGTGTTTTGAGTTAATTAGCTGATTAGAATGTGGCACCAGGTGTCTTCAATATAGAACCTTTTCACAATATTCAAATTTTCTGAGATAATGTATTTGGGATTTTCATTAGTTGTCAGGTATAATCATCAAAATGAAAAGAAATAAACATTTGAAATACATCAGTCTGTGTGTAATGAATGAATATAATATAAAAGTTTCACTCTTTGAATGGAATTACTGAAATAAATAAACTTTTTATGATATTCTAATTTTATGACCAGCACCTGTAGAACCATTAATTGAAAGGTTCTTTAACAAACCAAAGATGGTTCTTCTGTTTTTCCAATTGGCACCTTTATTTTTAAGAGTGTAGGGTTAAAGGTTCCAGTGTTTATCTTAATAAAAACTGAAAGATGATTTGCATCCAAAAAACAGGAAAACAAATGTATTGGACATGTTATGAACGTCATGTGTTTTTATGTGTGGATACACTTTCCGGTGTTTATCTGTCACGGTCTATGGTATATCCATTTAGATAATTCTCCACCAGGGGGCAGTGTTAACTGAATAGTGATTGTATTCGACGCCCCCACCAGCTGATTAACGTACATCGCCTTACCACTACACTCGGCCGTCAAATTTAGGTTTACCGCTTGCCAGCTTGGGGTGTAACTTTTACTAGAGCCAGATTTTTTTTTTACCTTGAAACATTAAGTCGTGTCAGCTCCGTGATAGGAGACAATCCATGATATCTTTACTTTTTACTTTTGTAACTACAAGTATTGAGCACATTTGTTCTTGCACGCAATAGAGGACAACTTGTATGAACTCAACTGAAGGACTATTGACATTCTTGATTCATTCTCTGGAGCAGCACAGCCTCAACTAGCTAATTATCTAGCTAACTAGCTAGCAGTTTAGCTAAGATTTACGTTTAGTGTTTTGCTTATTTTACCACTCGGGTAAGTTAAATTGCTGTCTAGCTGACTAGCTGTGATTTTTCTGAGTAGCTAACTGGCTGCGTAACACTTTTCACTAACTCTGTTTATTGAAATCTAACAACTGATATAGAGGTTGGCGTTAACTAACTGAACTTACTGACATAGCTAGCTAGTAGTTAGCAAATAAGTCTTTAGCTAAAAGATAACGTGTAGCTTCTGTGACCACTGGGTACACACGGTACGATTTGTTGGCTAGATAGCTTGGTAGACTAGTAGCTAGCTAGCTAATAAACCATGAGTCAAGAACCTCGGCTAAGGCGTGTTAACGTCAATACAACATAAACTGAAACCGGTGGACTTAATCATTTATGTTAGTAACAACGAAGTGTTTTGCTTACTAACTAACTACTGACATTCGTAATTGTGAGATCTTCACCGAACTGATAGGTAGCTAGTTCTCCATCGTCTTAAACGTCCAATCTAGCTAGCTAACGTTAATGTAATTGGGATTGGTTTCAGTGCTGGGCTGGTCAGGTGAAAGCTAGTGACCGGATTTTTTTTATATTTCAACCTTTTTGCAAATGTAACTTGGTCTCTGAAGAGAGAGAGAGAGAGAGAGACAACGCATGTAATATTCTAGCTACACTAGCTAGCGTCTGTTTTACTGGCATCAGTCTGTGTTGTACAAAGAGCCTGTTTCTGTTTGTGCTAACCAGCTGGATAATAGATCGTTTCTTCAAGCAGCCTACCTAGCCAGTTAGCTATCTATTTAGTTAGCGTCATGTACAAGTATATTAAACCAAGCCAGGGTCGTTTCTGAAAACCCATTGTAAGGTTAAATAATTTTAGCTGCTAATACCCTCGACCTTACTGGTTCTATTGGCCTACTAAAACATATATTCTTATGTAGCATAGAGGTTAACACAGTAATTTGAATCGCTCTAGCCTGCTTGTATTACTAGTGCAATGTGGCACGAGAATGATTAAGTAATTTACCACCGTTGCTCCTGCTAATCTACCTGCCAGTAAGGCCAACATTACTCTGAGTGCATCCTGAGAGATTATTATACTCCAGGTCATTAACACGCCGCTACTAGCCATTAACAGCTCATTTGGAAGTTTTTTGTCAGGTATCAAAAACTGGAGGCTTTATACAATATTGATGAGAGTAGTAGCTAACTTTGGATAAAAAGTGTTTTGAGGGCTTTATAGACCAGAGTCACAAGATGGCTGTTTTAGCAAATTCATGTTTGTGGCCCTGAGTATAGAAACACTGGCTATTGTATTCTTTTGTGTAGGTAATAGGTATTGTGTTCTTCCCTCCTGTAATTACCTGTTTTTGGATTGCCTCACTCCGTGTGCTCTCATGTAGCCTGATCTCACATCAAACTAATCAGTGCAAGTTTGATAAAGTACCAGGCCACATTATGTTGGAGTGACCTAGGAAGAAAGCTGGATGTGCACGGCACAGGAATATTGTGGCAGTTGTGTGTGCCTTACCTGGAGAGAAAATAGCTTGTACGACAAACATCGTCTTAGTGTGCTAAAAGCCAGTAATTAAAATACTGCAGAAACCCAATGCTCAGTAACTGGGATTGTTTTTGAATAGCTGGTTTGAAAGGTTCTGGTGATCAAATGTTTACATTGGGGTTCTGTGGCACTGACTATTTTGAGGAAACAATACAAAAATGATGTGTGTTGCATGTTGCCTCTACAGTTACCCAAGAATAAAGTTGAAACCCTTAAATGAAATTATATAAGGCTGGGCTTCTTTAGATCCGAGTTTCTTTTAAATGGGGTTGCTGGAGACAGGACAAACCACTTCAGGTATTGATTTATGAAAATTTGCTGGTGGTGTTTGTGTTAGTTACTGTTGCTAGTTAGCTTGTTCGCCAATCAGCAGCATGAGCTACGTTGTTCTGTCGAGCAAAAGTTGGAGTTAGTTTTCACTCTTTTACATTAAGATAAAGAGGCTTGTGCCAATTATGGCTATAAACAAAATGCGACAACTACACCATGTTCAAAGTGACCCATGTCAGAATGTACCTCAATTCCTATTGTGTAGCAACACGATTCTGTAAATGTAGTTTGAATGCTGCTTATTCTGTAGGCATGAGCATGTCTGGACACCGCAGATGAAAATGTGTTCTCTAAAACACAAAGGCAGAAAACGAGCTAAAACAGCATTATAGAATGTTTTTGTTCTGCATAAGATCGTTGGCAAAGTAATTATGAGGAGCGTTTCTGTCCTTGTCAGCTGAATCTTGCAATGTGTGTAATATGTATTTTGTCACTGAAAGGAGTTTAGTGGGGACGACTTTAATTTGAATTAGATCTAAGTTATTGATGTCTGAGATGCCTTCAAACAGTCCAATAAATACTTATTAAGAATCCACATGAAAAGATGAACTACATTACCTATTGTCTGTAGGTAATAGTACTTTTTAAATACAATTTAAAAAGCATGTCTCTTAGGTCTGTCTTAAGTGAAGTCAAAAACTTTGAAATATCTGTTTTCTAAACAGGGTTAGTTCCCTAATTTTGAAATACAGGTCTGTTTGCAGACAGCTCTCTTCCTGTAAGATTGACAGGCATTTTGTAGGCTATGTGGTGAGTGGACAGACAGGCGCACTATGATAATTCTAATGTAGTAACACAGTTTGAACAGTAAGAACAGCAAATGGCAAGATTTCAAGTATGACTGAGCACTTTGCTCTAGATGAACCATTTGTTTTGTAAGGAAAGTGCTGATTTGTTTAAGTGTAATGCAAGAAGAAAAGGGTTCGGATAAGAAATGGGTAATGGTGTAATATCCTAATCAATGTGGAAAGTAAACTACTTTTGAAAGGGATCAAAGTTCATACTAGTTAAACATGTAAACCTCTAAGTATTAACACAAGTCAATAGGTGGTAAACAAGTAACCCTTAAGTTTCTCATGTACTATAGGCTATGTGGCTTGAACTAGTTGGGTTTTTTTGTTGTTGTTTTTCTTTGTTTTTTAAATAAACTGGTGATTTTCCTATTCAACCTCCCCTGATTCATTTAATCAATGTCAGTGATCAGGTTAAGTAGGTATTTTTAACATGGGAAATCTCCACAGTGTACTGTGGTCTAGCCTTCACTGGCCACCTCTGATTTTTACACGAGTTTTAGATTTACTGCCTAAAAGTGATGCTTGTTTTGAAGAATGCTGCCTCCTTTCTACGTTGTTTTCTACAGCTGGACAGGACTGAAGGGATTCTTTGCACTTCAGTAAGGTCTAACCTTTTTTGGCGTGTTGGGCATTTACTTTTAGTTCTGTGGTCGTACTCATGCCATTTTGACTATATTCCGTTTCTGTTCCCAAATTAGTTATTTCACAAACTGCTGGGTGAGTGCGTTTTAGAATCTTGTTATAATCTATTATCACTCTTGTCTTATCACAGTTCTATAACAGTACTCCTGATTTTATCTTGGTGTAACTACAAAGTTAAGAGTTTTGAATTTTTAGTTAAGAGTTAGAAGCGATTCATGGATGTAACCCTGTTGTCATCTGGTGTGGAGGTGTTTTGTATTTTATTTATTTGTCTACCGCCTGTAAATGTATCATGTGAATTATGTGGAAAGGGCATCCCAGGCTAAAATATTATCTTCTAATAATATATCACACCAAATGTAAAATGTAAAAATTGTAGACTTGCTGCCTTTTGCCTTTAGGTCATCAAGAGAGATTGTTATTAGTTGGCAAAGTGTTTATCTCAAATATTAATATTATTAATATTTATTTATTTATATATTTAGCACCTCATAACTTCTAACTCAGCCTTACTTGTTTACTTGTCTTAATTTCTGGGGAAGGGTTAAGCTTGACACTAGCTGAACCAGTTGTTGATCCATCAAACTTATTATCTAAGCAATTTAAGTTAGCATTGTAAATAGCTGAATAGTAACTGTCAGAAGATAGAACAGTTTTTTGTTTAGGAGTTGGGTAAAGCAATTTAAATGTCTGGATCACATATTCCTAGCCAGGCAAGGTGTAGAAGATTTTTCGAGGGTGGGAATTTAAGTCTAACATAATAGTGCTAAAATTGAGTAACTGTATGAATTGTTGTATAGAGCTGGCTGATAGCAACCCAAGCCCTGAGTAACAGTCCATATTACAATCCAAGAGCTGCACAGCAGTCTTTTAACCACAGGTGAGATGGAGGATTAAGTGAGAAAATTAGGTTGTTGATTTGCATTGATCTCTGTACAGTTTCAATCATTTGGAGTTGTTAATGCACTTACCTGGAACATGACTAACATGCCAAGCCAAAGATGGGGCATTAATTGCCAACCACTGGACATCTATAAGCACATTGTCCCACATGTCCGTAGCTTAGTTAATGTGTTTAAATAATACTGTCACTTTTTATTAAACCTATTTTTAATTAATGTTCTAGGGAATTAAAATATTCCCTAGCAGTAATAAACATTAACCTAATTTTTACATTTTCTTGCAGACTGCCTTTACTTTTCCCTGCCTACAGTGCTTGATTAACCATTTAAATCAGGTTAAACATCTGATCCCTATAATTCATCTCACTTTCACAGAACAGTCTCATGTTTTGCATATACCTGAGCCACAAAATAGAAGTCAAGGTGCCCTGTTATTGCTGTTGATAGTTGCATGTGAATTTGGAACATTCAAAGAGGTTGTTCATGGAGCAAATAAATTAAATTCAGACAATAGTACTAATTGTATACGAGGCTGTAAATTCAAACATTGGTTTTCAAAATTGATAGATAAAGCCAATGTAATTGTGTGTATAAAATAACTGAGCTGTTCAAAATCCTATTGGAGTTGTAATTGCGTTCCTTATTGATGACCCTTTCAGTTAAATTTTGAGGCTTTTTGCATGAGTTTTCTATTCTAAGCTGCTTGAGAAATATGAACACCTGATATTTTGCTTTGAGCCTGATCCTCTTAGATCATCTAGCTAATGTTTCACTGGTCGACAGACATTAGACGTTGACACTGCAACTGATAGTGTTTCCTGCCATGAAAGTTTCCTACAACTGAGGCCAACTCCTTATGTATTATTAATTATGCATTAATTATTACCTACAAATGACATTTTGTTAAAGCTTAAATTCAATTGGTGTACTTTGACTTTGTAATATAGTACCTTTAACATATCTTGTCATCTTAATATGACCCCTTGTTATTGAGCCAACACCATTAATTTGGGAAAAGATCAGATGCTAAAAATGAAAAAAATCTTGATTTAAATTTGTTGTAAAGGAAGCTAAAACGTTTAGTTTATCAACATTTAACCTACTCATTTAGTCACACAACCAAGGTTTGTAGTTACTTCACATTGGTATTTTGTACTCATAAATCAAATCTGCTTACACATTTGTTATATTTGAAATACTCATGATTCTTTATGATTGGACATTTTTATGTTGTTAAGTTTGTAAGTTTATAAGTAGGTCAAATGCAGGATTTGGGATCCCAAATGTGGGATTGTATGAAACTTCCATTCATTCATACAGACCCTAATATCAACACATTAGCATCACTATTGATGACGATGCATTTAATAGAAATGAACTTCTATGTTTTAAAGCTGTATTTATTATGAACACACCTCACTTTGTTGTATCTGAGGGACAGAGGAAGGTTGGCTTTCTTATGTTGGAACAAGCCGTTTCCCCTTCCTTCCCCATTTGTTGGTTTAGTTATTGGTTTGGCTCTTCTTTACCAAGGGTGGCAGTCATCGTGTTTGATGTCATTTATAATTGGCTAATGGCAGTTTAGCAGGTTATGGGCACTAGCAAAGGGCAAATCCTTTAAAAGCATTACTTGGACATCCAGACTAACTTGGTACATTAATCAAATGAAAGCGCTGCTTTTCTTTATTCCAATTTATAACGTATGGAGTTAAAACCTACTGCTTGCATTCATACTTTTTTTCTAATTTCGGTTCCAGTTTACAGTATTTAAGAATATTTAATAGGCAGAAATGAGCCAGTTGCAGCTGCCGCCCAGGGAAAGACCAGCTGAACTGTGTGACCCCTTTTTGTCTATTGTTTGTTCACTTTGTTCACTGATGTCACAGAGTGGTCGGAAGAACATAGAGGTGTCTGTGTTTGTGAATAGGCTGAGTCCAGGACACTGTTCTTTATGGCTCCCACGGATCTACACATCAGTATAGGAACAGCTCTCGGCTGTTGACCATTTGGTTTGTTTGCGTGCTATTACTTAATTCCAGAGTCACACCTGAGGCCCACTGTTATCCCAGTCCGGCAGGGAAATGAGGTTGTGGTGGAGAACGTGAATGAAAGCCAGTTAGCGAGTCCTGATGGATGCACGCACACATGCCCTCACTTACCGACTTGGGTTCAGTTGGTGAGCTGTCCATGCCTGTTGTGTGTTTTGACTTGTGCTCTTTCAACAAGTCAACGTTTTTGGTTGCTCTCTGACTGTTTAGCCTTGCTGTGCAGTTCTCTAGCTCCTTGTCACGATTTAGTCTTGTGTTTTACCAGAACCAGTATTTCCTGTCTTCATGGTGGTTCATGTTTTCTTCACTGAGGAACAAACCAGATTGCTCATCTGTTGGTTCTGTCAATAGAACTGCACGTGCAGTGTACTGTATTTTACATTTGAATTTTTGTTCATGTTTTGAGTTACCACATGCTTTCCTGTATAACAAACACATCTCCTTTTCACTTTCTATCTCTGTGTGTATACCAGCAGCAGCTGGTGTGTGCGTGTGTCTAGGATGCAGCAGTGGTAAGAGCCGTGTTTGCAGTAGTGCCGGCTGTCCTGCTGAGGATGGGTGTGTTAGACGAGTCTCAGGCCTGCCAAGGCTCCAACAACTGCTCCGTCTCCAACAGCTCGGACAAAAAGGAATGGTGCTACGAGGCTCGCATCCGCAGCACCGTGCTGCAAGGCCTGCCCTTTGGAGGCGTGCCCACTGTCCTCGCTCTCGACTTCATGTGTTTCCTGGTGAGGTTTATTTGGGTTTGTTTGTTTGTTTGTTTTTAAGGGAGCGAAACATCACAGTTATTCATTTTTAAAGTCATGGTTTTCCACAATGTGTACATCTTTGGATATTTTTGTGATTTTTATTTTTTTAGATTTTTTTCCTCTTAACTGTAATGGATTTGTAATGAATTTCATGTATGCAATTCCTAAAGTTTGATGGATTTTTATTTTTTTATGTGTGTTTGTATCTTACATCAGGGGCTGCTCGTTGTATTCTCTGTTCTAAGGAAACTAGCATGGGATTACGGTCGTCTCGCTCTGGTTTCCGATGCAGACAGGTAATACACAAGCCTCCGCATTTCAATCAGCACCAAAATCGGTCTGTTTCCATTGTTCTTCAGAAGTCCTGGGATGAACAGTTGCGTTTTGGTCTGAGCTCTGATTTAAAAGGTTAGCTTTTCAGGATTGACATTTAGAACATCTCTATTGCATTCGTTCACCTGGACGTTCGGACGTCGTCACTGTCGGCTGCTGTGCAGATCACATGCTCTCTTATTAGGTGCATTTTATAGAAGAAACGATAACCAAAACAATGGTCATAGTAGTAAAGTGCAACATGTAGACAGCTTGTTGAGCTTCATTGTTTCTTCCCTTTTGTCCTTGAGGGAATTCCCATCAACTTGGCTGTTTAATTACATTATCAGCTCAAGTGAAGTTTATTAGATGGTGCCTCAGCAAAGCCAAGAAACAGTCAACACTACCTTCTGGGAAAGTTTTGTCCCTGAAATTATTGTGATCCGGCACAATTGATACTTCAAAAACATTGAACAAATGGTCAACAACTGGACAAACCTACATATTAGTGGAGACGGGCAAAGCAACCCTAAATACTGAAATATGTAATATTTGCTTTGCTTTGTTTAAAATTGCGTTTTATACAGCTTCTAGGTTTATACATGACAACTTGGAAAGCTGTTTATAAAATGCTTACATCTTTGTGTTTGATTTGGCACAGTTTGTTGAAAATAAATTGGATATGCAAATCACCAAAGAGTTCACTCAAAATGGTATTGGTTGTCGCAAGTAAGTGTGTTCCTATTGGGGAAAAACCTGATTCCTATTAGACCCTCTGGCCCTGTTCTACAGGTGGCCACATGTGCACCACAGGAGTTTTACACCTACTCGTCATGACAGTCTATGAGATTGTGTGGGGAAGTAATGAAACAGGCTGTGAGTTTTTGACAGTGACCACAAAATTCCTCACTGAATCATATACCCCTCTTAAGGAGTTTGTATTTGACCCGTGTTCCATTGAGGCGTCAGTGTTTGACATGCATGTTTACTTTTTGTGGGGCAATTGTGGTACCCTTCATCCACAGATGTCTGCTGGTTACCAGATCCTTTCTCTCTCCACACTATGCTGCTTGCCTCATGTCCACCGTTATTTGCCATAAAGCATTCAGTTGCATTTAAATCCATCCGTTTTTTTTTTTTCATGACTGCAATTGTTGACTAAGCTGTTTTGATCTCATCTGGTTTACTTGCTTGACTCGTTTGCATGTCCTCTTCCAGCATGACCAGAACAGACCCAAGATTCAGTCATTCGAGTTATTCAAATCTAGCAAAAGTAACTCTTCTGAGCAATGCTGAAAGTAAAAGGTGCAGTGTAGTTAAAAAGTGACTATCCATTTCTAGAACGGACATTTTGGAGTCATCGCTGAGGAAATTAAGAAAAAGGAGTGTGGAACATGTCTCTAGTGACATGTTTATACCTGTGAGGGTATAAACTGCGTTGGCGGGTATGACCTCGGGCATTTGAATCCTACTCAGTTTTTTTGTTGGTTTTTTTTTTTGTTTTTTTTTGTTTTTTTTTTTTGCTCTGAAGGCAGGATCAGCGATACCGGCGTCTGGATGACCGGGAATAGTATGTGTTTTTATGTCACATTCTAGGAGTTCCTGCTCCGCCTATTTCCGCCTATTGAATTAACACCACCCCTTGGGGTTGGGGGAGGGGGCTCTTTTAACTTATTTCTCTGCATTTCTTAATGACGCTTTACTGTTTCACATGCCTCTTGTCTCAAATTTAATGTGGTGGTGGGCTTCTTCGAAGACTTGAAATGTAGTTCTGGACTGATCTGTGATGCATGTCCCCTTTTCTTTATATAACCAGTGTGTTCACTTAATGGCCTAGCATGCATTTCCTGGACATACCCCACAGGCCACTTGCAGGGAGAGGTCATGCTCTGTGTAAGTAGTTAAAACACTAAAGTCTAGCAAACAGAACCATGAAGTAGTCCAATTGGGTAGTCCTTTGATTTGTTCATTTCTATGATTGGTTTAGATGTCAGCATACTCAAAAAATGGGTGGTGCATGTCCACTTTGATTCATCATGATTAATAAATCCTTTCCTTCTATCTGTGTCACTATGCACATCCTCTTAAAAAGTCTTTGAAATGTAGTTTGTTGTTTGGCTCTCCCTAATTGTCCAGCAAAGCACAGGTCACATCACATGTAGCTGCAGTTTCACTCCCATGTTTATGGAACAGTGATGATTTTTATAATCCCTCATCCTGACTCTAATCAGCATTTAAAGTTATATTCATTTTCCTTGCATGTTCTTTTTCCCCTGTAGGCTTTGTGGGGCCTCTTTCTTCTGTGATATGGACTCTAATTCACTCTCTTGTCTGTGTTGTAGACAGGGAAGGCATTAATATTCAAGCAAACTTAATTTCTCTGATTTTATGGTTGATGCTCACTGTTTGCCATAGAATTATATGTATTAAAATATGTGGTACTAGGAGTAGACTAGTAGACATGTTAAGTTATAGAAGTACTTGTTAAATACACTAACTGCATATATTCGATCAGTTTTCAAATCTTTCCTGGGTTAAAGGCCATTAGAGGCACCTCTGTTCGGTAACTGGGCTTATTTGGATTATATTTGTGGACAGTGTGGCCTCCGCCATGCAGACCCCCGTCGACTCGCGCTACGAGCGCCTGACCTCAGTCTCCAGCTCCGTCGACTTCGACCAAAGAGACAGCGTAAGTATTTCCCGGCTCCTCTCTGGCCAGGAGTAAACAGTTTATTCGACCCAGTCACCTCTCCTTTTGCCACATACACACACACACCAACCAGCCAACCCGCATCCCTTCTCCGTCACTCCCTGGGAGGGACTCGCATACTCGCGCTCGCGCGCACGCACTCCTACACCTGCTTGCTTCACAGTGGCTCACCCGGTGTCTCTGAGAGCCATCTGTTTGACGTTCCCTTTCCTGCTGTCTGCAGGAACATGTCCCGTGGCGTAAGCCATTCTTGTGCACCATCAGCCTGAATGCCTTGCATTCTAAAAAAAACAAAACGAACAAAAAGAGAAACTCCTACAAATGCATTAAGGGATAATGCACCATTTACATGTTGCTGTAGTTTGTATGTGATTGGCAGAACATTCTTTAGAGGGTTGAAAGTGTGATCTGTGTCCTTTTTGCAGGGTTTCTGTTCCTGGCTTACAGCCATCTTCAGGATAAAGTGAGTCCTCTGTGCTTTTAGCGAGCTCTTAAAGCATTTTATAAGGCTGCTGATTGAGTCTTTGTGAATGTGGGGTGCAAGCTAAGTGGACTGTGCACCAAAGCTTTTTGGCCTACTGTGTGTATGTGTGTCAGTCAGAGTTTGTGTGAAATGTCTGCTGATATGCTACGAATGTGTGTCTCTCTCCTCAGAGATGATGAGATCAGGGAAAAATGTGGCGAGGACGCAGTGCACTACCTCTCTTTCCAGCGGCATATCATTGGTCTGCTGGTGGTGGTGGGCGTGCTCTCAGTAGGAATCATCCTGCCTGTCAACTTCTCAGGAGACCTGCTGGGTGAGTCTGGACCACAACGTCTGTTATAGCTTTAAAAAAAAATTGCAAAAACCCCCCCCCAAAATATTCCAAAAAGCCTTCTGACAACTGGGTGGAATTCTGAATCAACACCAAACCATGTCACCCTTCCCAGCAGCAGGAAAGTCCATGTTCCAAACAGTTCTTGTTTTGAAGCAGATTCTTTATCCTACAAATAAAACTGATGTTTTCTAATGATGTCATAGACAATTCTGTGCAAATAAAAAAAGGAATCAGCAGTCAGTCAAATTACAATATGAACCAGTTGATTTATCTTGTATTTTATTTTGGTTTTGTAGAATTAAATTCTTTATTATATTAGCACTGCTGGGTCAGATGACACTACTGGCAAAACAAGGCATCTAGAGTTTATTTTCTTTGTGACTCATTGGGAGTACATAGTAGATTTTATATAAATTTGAGATAAACAATACAACTTTATAAATCCCTGATTGTGACTGACTTACTGCTTTTTTTTTGTGGCTTTGAGTCCAGCTCATTATTTTGAGTGGGTGAATATTGGATTGAATTCTGTGCTCCAGAAAGGACAGTTAGGAGTGAAGACTGACCTGTTGTTTCTTCCTGTACTCACCACAGATAATAATGCCTACAGTTTTGGGCGAACAACAATAGCCAACTTGAATTCTGGGTAAAGTTCTTTACATCTTTGTATACGATATTACAATACACTTATCACTCACTTTATTCTAAACATATTTACTTTAAGCATCATGCTGTTGTAAAGACTGAGATTGTAGCCCATGTGTAGTTTGTGTAAACTATACTCCATCATCTCTCGTCAGTTTCTGACTACAGGATGGCTGTTGGTAGGATAGATTAGGAAGGCACCATTCCAGCACTACTGCTAGTGCCACTACCATGTCATTTCAGTATTGAAAATCACCTGCCAGCCAAACGTTATCCAGGCAGCACTGGTCCTGTGATAAAAATGCTTGACAATTAAATTGACAAATTGTGCGCATCCAGCAGGTGTCTAATGGTTCACCTCTAAAATGCACATATCAGTCAAGTGTGCCTAACCCACTGGCCAGTGAGTGTAGGTATGAGGTCGGTATATGGGAGCTGATGGGCGATTTTCCTCACAGGGATAACCTGCTGTGGCTACACACCACCTTCGCTTTCCTCTACCTGTTACTGACTGTGTACAGCATGAGGCGCCATACCTCCAAGATGCATTACAAGGAGGACGATCTGGTGAGTGAGCTGAACACCGCCAGCCTTTGCGTTCACGTTGATGCCGCTTCCCAGGATGAACCGTTCAGAACTGCAGTTTCAACCTTAAATCTTGAATCCTTTCATAGCTCTGTATGTGTGTCGTGATTTTATTTTTATTTTTTTAATAATCCTTCCATGGCTGTACGTCATGAATCATTCCTTCTAATCCTCTATACTTGTCTAAAGAAGCGCGTAATATTATGGAAGAATACAAGGATTGCTACATTTGAACTTGTTGTCTCCTTCACAGGTGAAACGCACTTTATTCATAAATGGCATCAACAGGTATTCAGAAGAGACGCAGATAAAGCAGCACTTTGAGTAAGTTCCTCTGCAGCTGTGAGGACTCACTGTACAGACACCTCAAAGCCCAACTTCCTCACACACAGTTTTTACTGTAGTTCATAACATAATAGTGAGTTGCAGTAAGGATGCTATAGCTGCTATGAATAGGATGCTATAGCTGCTATGAATAGGATGCTATAGCTGCTATGAATAGGATGCTATAGCTGCTATGCTATAATAGTGGGTTGCAGTAAGGATGCTATAGCTGCTATGAATTACCAGTTGCTACTGCCCTGCAGATTTAGGTCCAATACCTACTCTGGTCAAGTTAATGAGGGCCTTCAGTAGAATCAGAATTTTTAATAATAATAATGATGATGATGATGATGATATGGTTCATATATAGAAAGCAATTTTTACATAGAAAGTTTTTTAATAGTTTATAGTGAGGCTAATCTTTCAAGCCTGTAGGGTCTCAAACATTCATGTACAAGTTGTGTGGTTTGTTTGATTTTCCTCTCCTGTCCTCCCTTCCCCATCCTGTAGACAAGCCTACGACAACTGTGTTGTGTTGGAAGCTCGCATTTGTTACGACGTCGCCAAACTGATGTATTTGTATTCTGAAAGGTAGAAATGCATTCAAAAGTCCTTTTTTCACAAGCAGAGCAGCAGAACCATTTCCATTATAAGGTTGTGATGATTTAGGGCTTGTAAGCTTGATTTCATAGCCTAGTAGCCATAAGGTTATTGTGCTGGGCTCCTTGCTACAGGAAAAAGGCTGAGCGCAGCAGGAAGTTCTACGCAGACCTGATGACCAGGGAGCATATACCCACCATGATCAACCCCAAACCCTTTGGCCACCTCTGCTGCTGTGTCATTAAGGGCTGTGAGCAGGTCAGACTGCCCTGGGGGCGAGGCACACCCGCACGCACGCGTGCTCTCTCACACACACACACACACACACACACGCAGCTCTACTAGGCAGTCAACCCTCTCACCTTGTTGTCCTCCCACATGTTCATCAGTAGAACACATTTTCAGGCACACCCATACCATATGCAGCCTGTTCTTTCTCTGCAGTGACGTCTCACAAACACGGGGCGCGTTCTTCGCTCTCTTCATAATTGTCAGCCGTTTTCTCTTGTGCTTGACACAGCTTGAAGATGTGCTATGCTGAATATATTTGTCTTTCTGGGTTATATGTTCACAGCTGCTGTCAGCTGTTGACCTAAGCTGGTTGAGGTGTTTATCAGGGCTCCCCCTGTAACCTCATTTGGTCACCACACCACCCTGAACTCTACAGTGCACGTCCCTCCAGAATTGCTGCGGCAATTTGACTTCCTGTACTGTTTCATGAGGCAGATAATAGAGACGAAAACAGATTCCTAATTTGTTGTTCCCCAAGTGACAATGTTGCCTCGTTAATCCCTCAGTGGAAGTCTTGCAACACACATGGTCTGTTCCATTGGGTTTTATTAGGGGAAGATTATACTAAGGGGTTAAAGTTAAGAGTGTTTAGTTTGCTGACGTTAAGTATGTGAACATAATTATTCAAGGGGGTGTGGTGCCATTCAGAAGTGTCCGTTACAGTACTCAGCCCTGACAGTTAGAGCAGTTCCTGCTTGGTGCCTTGAGGCAAAATCATACAGAGAAGCTTAGAGCATTTTAGCTAAACCTTGATTTTTCCATCTAAATAGGAACTTGCATTTCTGAACTCATGTTCTGTCGCAGCTGAGAGAAAACTCTCCCATTATTGTGTCCAGGAGGATGCCGTGAGCTACTACACTAAACTGGAGGCCAAGCTACGGGACGACCTCAAAGCTGAGCGAGAGAAGGTCAACACTAAACCCTTGGACATGGCCTTCGTCACCTTCCAGAATGAAGCCATGACTGCAGTGTACGTTCTAGATTGTGCCCTATATATCCATCTGTCCCTCATCACACTACCAACACCAGTTTGGCCAGTGGAGAGCAGGTTCTGCTTAGCAAATCAAAACTGTAGGCACATGACAAGGCAGCTTTGAACTCACTGGCTCAGGTGATTCTCCATGTTCACAGGAGGTTCGTCACTGGTTAGATTCACTGAGTTTAGTGAGGCTTTATTGTACATGTGCCCCAAGTCATGACAGGATCGCAGTGAATAGAAACAAAACCATTCGGTTTTATTCTTCTATCTCTGTTTCCTAGACTGCTATTTAATGTTATTTTGCTACCATGTCTCAGGATCCTAAAGGACTTCAATGCATGCCAGTGTCATGGCTGTCACTGCCGGAGAGAACCCAGATCCTCCCCTTTCAGCAGCAACCTGCACACGTCCAACTGGACAGTCACCTACGCGCCCGACCCGCAAAATGTCCGCTGGTAAGAAACCCAGAAGCAGCAAACCCCACCTTGCCACAGTTCTTCTGACAGAGCCCTCATACAAGAATGGTGTTCATCACAGGCATTAATGTTGATCAAATGAGTTTTTAGGTGGTGGACCTTTTGTCTTGGTCATCCAAAAGACTCCCCTGCCATCTTTTGCAGGGAGAACTTGTCTATCGGCGGTACGTCATGGTGGATCCGCTGCCTCGTCATCAACTGTATGCTCTTCATCCTGCTCTTCTTCCTCACCACACCTGCCATCATCATCTCCACCATGGACAAGTTCAACGTCACCAAGCCCGTGGAGTACCTGAATGTAAGTGTGCGACACAGGGAGCAACGGCGTGGCTGATCTCCCACTACCAGCAAACCAACTAGAACTTTTAAAAGCCATCCAGTTGTTATTTTAGGATCCTATAGTAAAGATGTTCATTATGAAGACATAATGAACTGAGCATCCAGATGTACTCATGGTCCTGATGACCCTCGTCACCTCTGTCCCCACTGTGTGCTTCCTTCCACTGTCACGCTTGGGTGTGGACCTCCAGAATCCCATAGTCACCCAGTTCTTCCCCACACTGCTGCTGTGGAGCTTCTCTGCCCTGCTGCCCACCATTGTCTACTACTCTGCTTTCTTTGAGGCCCATTGGACACGGTACACACTCACTCCCCTGCACGTCCTCAAATGTGTGCATACACAGGCACCTTATTCACTCACAAACACAAACCAGGATTTTTCCTGGTACAAAACGAGGTGGAGGTTTTTTGGGGGGTTTTTTTATATACAGTCCAGCTGACATTAGATGATGTGAATTGGACTGGGCGTTTCATTCATTAGATGATTTAATCCATGTGAATTGGACTGGGCGTTTCATTCATTAGATGATTTAATCCATGTGAATTGGACTGGGCGTTTCATTCATTAGA
>JAOXYF010000009.1:14593869-14616163 GCA_028565775.1 Sternarchorhynchus goeldii
TTCAAGTATCCCTAAGCACTTTTGTAAGTCGCTCTGGATAAGAGCGTCTGCTAAATGCCATAAATGTAAATGTAAATCACCCTCTCCATTTAAGGCATAATCCTCCACAGGCAGAAAGCAGTAGCGAAATCAACATCCGTATTCTCAACATCCATGGACGAGCAGGTTCTACAGCCAGGTTCACCCGTTAGTGAGTCAACTGAAATTAGTCATGATAAAAATATCATCATTACTCCATAATTTTACCTTGAATAAATTTAAACTCTCATGCTGTGTATAATCAAGAGTGGAAGAACTGTAGTGGATTATCATTCCATTACATGAAAACCTATGCACAGCGCGAAGCCGCTTCAATTTAACAGTTATTGCTAGGAAAGCTTGTGTATTTGTACTAATATGCAGATATATGTAATATACCCACTACGAAAGCTATTTCCATACACCCACATAAAAAGTGAAAAGATTCTAATATAGTTTATGACAACTTTCACTTCAGTGATACTGTTTTGCAAACACCATATTTTGTTTTGCAAATACCGACTAAAGTATAACTTATTGTTCTGCAGGGAAAGACATCTCTTCCTTTTACTTCTATTCGTAACATTTACCGTATGGTTCTTAGTGGTCAAGTCTGTAACAAAATGAAAAAGTCACGTCACTGTCCAGAGAAACGCGTCATTGCGTCACACTGTTTCGAAGCGTTTTTAATTGTTCTCTGCTTTCCCTAAAGAAGTGCGAACTGATGATCTGAGTTCATGTTTTGATCCAGAATGCTTGGAAAATTTTCCAACTTTTTGCAAGCATCTGGAAGAGTTGGAAAATTTTCTCAGATCCCAGAACTGCGATTGTCTTGTCCTTACAAAAACGACTTCCAAAAGTGCTTTGTTTACTGTTTTCTAATAATTTACTCTTTCTTTTATGTAACTCATTTCTGTAGGGAAATATCAATCCATGTCTTTGTTATTTGCTAATTATAACAAGACTTGAAAAAACTTGAAAAAGACCAAGATCTACTGTTTTGGATTATTTTTAACTTGTTGATGACAATTAAAGTGCTTTATCTGCCAGCAACATCTGTCATTGTAATAATGCAATAACTATGTGTTGACACCCTGGTTCAAAGCATCCTGAATAGTTGAGTGCCAATGTGGCTTCTGATGTTGGAAGAGGTTCTACATACGATATGATATATTTTATTTCATGCCATATTTTTAATGAGTCTATCTATACATTAAAGTTTATATTACTTGTGTATTGTTGGTACAAAAATGTCATCTTTTTAATACTTACCCAGTTTAGTGTGAAATATACTATTCCATGCATAGAAATATTTTTTTTATTTATTGTATTAATGTTAATCTTGTTGTTTCCCGACAGGAATCCAAAGAGTACTAGATGAGGAACTTGAATAATAAAGAGCTCACAACCATGTTCTGTTGTAAAAGATGAATGGTTCAGAGATGTTGTTCACAAGCTTGACTATAATTATGTACTTTGAGGTAGAAATGCCCAGAAGGCAGTGGTGGGATCCAGATATGAACAAAGCAAGAAACAAAGGAATGCTGGAAACCATGGAAACAACAGCTGTGAGCATAATAGCTGCTACATGGACCTCAGTAAACATGGATGCCTAGCTACTGCTTCAATGATCAGAGCAAACTTTGTACCACTTTCTTGGGGGTGTCTAAATTTCCCAAGATTCACACAGCAGAGTACATAAGAGGGGCCAAGACTGCACTTCTGGATTCATGCAGAATGAAGGACGAGGACGCAGGTCTTACTACAGACAATGTTGCGCATTGTTTACAGGTTACATTGTTTTTATGCTAGAAAACAAACACATGGTGTGCAGGAGGCATGGCCCCAGTCTCAAAACACTGCTTTTAGATCTAGTACCACTGCAAAAGAGAAACTCTCAAACACAGGAACAGATGGATAAACCTAAAATAAAACTCATCAAAGATGTGTAGAACTGATGGAACTGTATCTTTTCAACAATCTTTTCATCTGAGCAACATGAGGCAATGGCAGAAGCTGCCTCCATCAACACCAGTGTGACTCCCTTAAATAGAGAGAATCATGAGTCAATCAGTTGCTTCAAGTTCCTTTGTCACTTTCAATCATGCCCCTGTCGAAGTGCCAGCAGAAAAGCTCCCGCTTCTGCTTCTAAAATTATTCCAACAGTTTGGATGCTATATTACAAGGTCCATGAGAAAAGCCAAAAGTTAACAAATCTAGCAGCTTTACTGTTATGCCATAACCTTCAGAATAATTTGAGGGTACGCAGTGGAAATCTGTGAGGGTCCTTGCTTTGGCAACTTCACTGGCTAATAGATAAATGGTTTCAGATGTACTGAAAGCCCAGGGACAGAATGTTACTGGTGATGCCACTGTTGAGGTTCAACATCACCTCTCATCTCCGTATCTGCCCAGAGGAGAGGACGCTGCTGATTACTGATTGCCATCTTTCCTAATTTGTTCCACTTAACAGAAACATGTCTCTGAATTCCAGAAGCCTCAGTGCCTTATGAGAGAGCTAGAGAAATTTTGAGCAAGAGGAAAACATTTCAGTCCAAGAGCAGTGGAATAGATCATGGTTCTTAATAAAAACAACTGATTAATTGTAATGTTGAATAAATAAAATAAAGTATTACCTAGCCTAGTTGCGCAAGCACTTTCCCTGCTTTTTTGATGTAATAGAGGAAATACAAAATAATTGCATCAAATAATTGTTTCTTTGAAAAAAAATCTGTTCTCTATACAATTGTTTTTGTAAATGCATTTAGTTCAATCTAAGAAGTAAATAGTTTTTCAGTTTTGATCTTTGTCAAGGACACTAACTATCTGATGGGTAGGTCCATATCACTATAATGAAAACTTCTTTCAGTGCTCTGTAAGAGGGAAGTTGCGATTTTGAGCATTGAATTGCCACCAGATGTCACTGTGCTGCAAATGATTTGAACGTTATACAAGATCGAATCTTTTCCCGAATCATGTTTCACTTGCTTCGATCTCTCAAAAGTCCCACTACTATCACTAATTCTTATTACGAAGACGTGGTGGCTTCACATAACAGAGGCTTTGTGTTGTTATACATACAACGTTGTACATACAACGTTATATCAGTAGACATATAACTATACATAGTTAGACGCTTTAGATGCATTAGCCGCTTCGGCAAGTGTCTGCGATAGGCTAATGTTCCAGACATATTTTAAATTTATTTTTAAGAACAAGCCTAATATCAACCACAACCAGTGATTTATGCTCCAACAGACACTGATCCTGGCTCTGCTTGGCTGTTTTGATTCTGAATATGAAGCCTCGGTCAAGTTACGGTGCATTTAAGAACACAAACTGCAAAATTATTCAATAACTGTGGGGTTTTGTAAGACAAAGATCTGCCACTAGCTGTAGTCTTCATAATCCGAGCCATCACCTTTTCATCGAAGTAGTTGAGGCAGTTTCAAAAGAGACCAGAATTTACATTGGTACGATGTGAAAACGCAATGTAAAGGGTGCCATTAATTTCCAATGTGAAGCGCTGGCTCTGTCAGACTCGCCCGCACCCGGTGCATGATGGGTCTACACAAGTTTGGGGTGTAAAAATGGATTTTATCTCCCCAGACTATTCCACTGTACACTAATGAAGTGTACACATTCTGCACATTGAAGAACAACAGAAGTGGCCGTTATCATATTTAAAACTTTAATATACAGTTTGGGAGTTTAAAAAAAGCTTAAAAATGGAATGGTGAGACCAACTGGGTGGCTAACTAGTGACACGGTAGCACGGAGGTGGGACCAGCACAGCTGGCTAACTGTTAGCATCGCGATTTACGCTGAGAGTCCCCGATCACTACAGTACCGGTTGTATGACGGTCTCCTAATATATTAACACTTACGTGTTCTCGTAAGAAGTTACTTTGGGTAAGCTGCTTGCTAGCGCAAAACTGGGCCCAGGATTGAGCGCTCAATGGGCCTTCTTTAAGAACAGATCAGAGGGGATATGATGCGTCTTCTGTTCTGTATAATTATTTTTGTGAGCTGCCATCAAGATCAGCAGCCAATTGGGATTCAAATAAAATAAAGCAATAGGGTAATTGGTACCATTCTAGTCGAAGGGGGATCTCGGCTGACTAACTGGTAGCATGTTAGCTAGCTAAAACAGGCGAGGGAAACAACTTCGATGTATTGAATCTTTATGGGAATATATCTTTCTCTTATTTAGTTTTCTATAAATAAATCCAGAAAGAGCATACAAAAGTACAATAAAAGTTGTTCTATAGTATATATAGTTTACATGTTTATAAACATAAACTTAATAGTATCCATCTTCATAACCACAGAGAATATCACTCACATTAAAATATTTGCACAAAATATTAATCTCCAGGGTAACATCTATATATACATTAAGACATTTCTTTGAGCTTATTTTAAATGATGCATTTTGTCACAAGCGTGATCGTTTGATGCGTAGAAGAATAGACCGGAGACAGCGAGTTCCCTTTCAACCGTTTATTGCCACAGAGCTCTCTGGAGAGGTCACTTCACAGCGCAGTTCAAGTGAGATCTGAGCATACAACATTTACACACACACACACACACACACGTATTCAAAAAAACTTCCCTATTCTTAAGCTGTACTTTTTCTAACTGCTCAAGGACGTTTTCCTGTTTTTGGCACATACTTGCTGTCTGCGTTTATCAGTGTCAGGGAAAAGACAGTCTTCTGTGAGAGAAAGAGTTTTCAAGTCTTTCTCTCACAGCTGCAACTAAAGAGTAAATGTGTTAACCCTTGCAAAGCATTCTAAGTAATATATGAGTATAAGTTAAAGCTAAACAGTGTTAAAGCTAAGCACTGTTACTAATACATATTCTGTCAGATTTGGTGACTGCTAAATCTGTCCTCTATCAGCCATTTGCAGGTAGCCAAAGAAGAGGTTCAATGAACAAGTTGCTGCCTAATAAATTTGTTAGAACATTGTTTATAACCATAATGCCATCAATAGAATTTGCTTGAATTTGATACAGAAATTATGGTTACTTTTGAGCTATAAAGTCAAATTCAATTCTAAACAAATCATTCCATACTTGCTACAGAAATCAGAGAGCATAATAAAAGAATGGTCAGCATCCAGAAGTTGGTGCACAAAATGTTAAAACATGACGAGAACAAAAGTGATTTCTGTGAGTAAGGCAGGTATTCCAAAACCTCATAAGAAAACCCCTACTCCAACCAGGTTTACTAATGTGGTTGAGAGTAGAAAAGTTAATGACATTTAGACCCCTGTCCGCAATCTTTTTCCTCAGCACTACTTCGCATATTTTGAGAGACTTTTTTCAGAAAAAAATTGAATAGAATTCAGTCTATTTCTGTGGTGACCGAGTGGCAAATGTGTAAGCAGCTCTAGAGAGACATTCTGCCTTGCTCAGTAAGACATGGCCATGAATAAGCCAAGTATTGAATCTTGAAGTATCGAATTTTTTCCACAACTGCGGCATAGTTTAAATCATGCCTTTCTTGGGCGTCTTTAGTGATTTTATCACCTGAATAAGTGATCAACTCTTTTAGATTACAGATAGAACATGAAGTTTACATTTGCTTCAACCAAGATCTGAAAAAAGAAAGGACTGTTTTGAGGGCCTTTGCAATTTCTTTAGCATTGTTGAGAAACAATACCAGATGATAATCTGCCAGTTGTGAAATGTAAATTTTTGACACCCACACTTTGTGCGAGTTCTGATGAGGAAAAGCAAAAGAAGTGTGCAACCTTGGCACACTCCAGTCAGTGAGAAATCCGACATTCCATGTGCTAGTTTTATAGAACTATTTAAGCCTTTCTACATAGTTTTAATCATATCCATAAAAACATGTACAAAATTGAGAAGAAAAATTTCTGACTATGAAAGTAAAGAAGTCGTATACATGGATCTCCCTCCAAAATATTGTAATCCAACAGATCATCAGACCACCATTGTTGGAAATACAACATTTATTGGCCCCTTCATAAATCCACATTGATTCTGGTTAATGTAGGAGTCTAAGACTGATTGGAGACATGTAGCCAACACAGATGGAATAATTTAATCTATATAAATCAATGTCATTGGTTGCCAGTTATGTAGTAGTAGCAGGTCTTTATTGGGTTTAGGGATAAGGGTAATAATTCCTTGTTTCATCAAGGGGGGGGGGGGTATAAAATGATTTGTCGCATACTGATAGAAGGAAAATGGAGTCCATCTATAAACAATCTATAAAAGTTGGCAGATAACCAAGAGCTTAATTGAGCTTTATTGTTTCCTTAAGCTTTATTGTTTTTAAAGTTAAGGGCCCCCCCACCAACATTACTTTGATGTTTATATCTTTCTAGACAGATTACTACCTACCATTTTTTTCTCTGGCTTCCATCCATCTTATTCTAGAATGTATAAAAGCCCCATTGTTTTCTTTCTGTAAACATCCCTGAATATAGCTTTAGATCTAATAAGACGGTACTGTTAAACCTTTAGTTGTTCTGAATGGTGATCCTTTGTATATCTTGAACTCTCTCTTTTCAAATAGGCCTGATTCTTCCTCTTCTTAATCATCAAACATTGAATCTCATAATTCAGCATTTCCCATTTCTACCCGCATATTCGTCAGACGTCCTTCCCAAGAATTTGTCAATTAAGCCATTTGTCAACAATAATAGATTTATCCTTTAGTACAAATTATTCAACTTCCCATATCTCTAGTATTTCCTCTGCATGCGGCTCGTGATCATAGTGTGATTTGTTAATATGGTAGGGCATACATTTACTTCAGCTGAATTGTCCAATTCAATCTAAACCAGCCACATAACAATTCTAGAATGAAACCAAGATCTATATAAGTTCATTGACATGAAATGGGAGTTCTGTTTGTCCAGATATAATGGGTCTAAATAATAACAAGAATGAGCGAAATAAGAAGGAGAAGTGGTTTGGCAAGACCATCTATCCGCAACCTTGTTTATAAAGTCCCTACCAATGACCAATCTTGTATTCAGGTTTAAACAAAAGGAGGTGTCCTACATAGGTTTCCAACAATGTCATGTTTAATTTTTTTTTGTATTTTATGTACATTACGTAGAGAGTAACAGGTATCTCTCCCTTTCAGGTCTTGGGGATGCCATTTAACCACGAGAAATCCTCCAATGCGCATCCATGGCCCACGTTGATTGGAGGACTTCAGCAACGGCCATGATGTGGCGCGGCAAAACACCTGTAAAACAAGCAGACGCAGGACACAAACAACAACACAACCACCACCACCCACATAACAGGTAGCCATTCCGTTCAACCATTAACAGCATTCAAAGTCCATACATATTACCATTGCTGTTCCTCTACAACCACCCTTTAAAATGGACACCCCGCTTGAATTAGATGACCTATCTGAAAACCAAATATCCATTGTACCTTTCAAAAAACAACTTCTAAGAATGAGATTCCTGTGTGTACACACACACACACACACACACACAATGCATTTTATATTATATATATATATATATATATATATATCTATCCCACTAGCATTAAGGGAAATCAAACTCAATTCCAACTTATGAAAAACAATATCTCAGCATGATGCAGAAAAATTAGTACACACCGTCATTAGCTCTAGATTAGAATACTGTTACTATCAGCTAGAAGTTAGCTATTAGGATATTCTAATAAAAATGCTGCAGCCAGCATTCGGTAATTGATTAATTCCGTTCGGTAATTCCCCCTTAGACAAAGGATACAGGTCCAGGGGTTCATGGGCAGAGGGTTATATGGTATACTGAGACACTGGTGCTGTCGTCCCGCCACTGCACGTGATCACTCAAGTTTGTTGACGGTGGAGTGGATGGATGCCAGTGCCTCAGGGCGCCCCCAAGTCTGGGTTACTTTCTGGTTCTGTTTAGCTAGGCTGAAATAGTCGAGTGCTGGAGTTGCTGCTACTGTTCAGAAATGTCTAAATTTCATATTCCATACTTGGTCCCATTTAGAGCCAACTGTCTCTCTTTACTCTCCTGAGTTTTCTTGTCTTGATGTCGGTGGCTTGTCTCCTCCTTTCAGACCCTATCAGTCCTTTACTCTCCTACTCTCCTGAGTAAAGAGAGTAAAGGACTGATAGGGTTTCCTGTTACCCCCCCTGGACCAACCACCTTCTACTTATCTATACACGGATGGAGGATCAACCAACTGTCCCTGCCCCTCTCAACACCCCTGATCACCCCCAGTTATCTGTATCTCCACGGCCCTGGATCGTTATATTTCATAACTCATTCTTTGTATTTCTTTATATATTCATCTTGTTGTTGTGGCACTCACTAATAAAGTGCTGAAGAACTGAATTCATATCCAATACAACCAGATTAAGTGAGCATTAACCTTTTCTACTTCAGGATTATTGTGTAGTAACTTTATGTGGTTTTTGCCCTTTAATAAATGCCAAGCTTGTGGGCGACATCTATAATCATCATTCCTGAAATGCTTGAGGTTGTATAACAGCAGGAATCCAAGAACATAAGGACACCCAGAACTCAATGGGGCAGTGGAAGAAAATCCTAGAGGCCAACTTCAGACCTATAGCACAAGTCACCATCAAGTGTGGGATTTACCCAGGAGATGCCCTGTCCCTGCTGATCTGAATAGACTTGAGATAAAACCTCTCAAGGAAAACTTCAAGAGTGGGTTCAGATACCAGCTATGGAATGGAGCAGCCATCAACCACCTCCTCTACATAGATGACATCAAACCATATGCCAACAGTGAGCAAGACAAATCCATCTTGCATGGATATCCAACAATGTCATTCAGATTGGATAATTAGACAGATGGCTACAAAGAGAGGCAAGGTAGCTAGAACTGAAGGGATTGTATTACTGGAAGGTAACACAACAGATGTTACGGGCAAAATGGGAATCATGAAGAGGCTACAAGAAAAATAGCCACAGCCAAATACTTACAGAGTGAGGCATGTCCTTAGAAGTCAGCTGAATGGAATGAACAAGATCCAGGCCATCAACACCTATGCAATACCAGTCATCATATATCCCACTGGCCTAATAAACTGGCCAAAGGAGGAGACAAGCCACCGACATCAAGACAAGAAAACTCGCAATGCACAGAGGGTTTCATCCTAAATCCAGCACTCAAGGACTTCTGAGCTTCAGAGCCACTATCTAAGATGAAACAACAAATATCCAGGAGTACATCAAGAAGATGTCCACAAGTGAAGTATTTAGTTAATAGACAGCAGAAACCCAAGAAGGATAGGAGAGTGGAGGAGCAGGAGCCGTCATGGGAGGATAAACCTGGACGGTGTGCATCACCAGCAAATAATTGAAGTAACTGATATAGAAAATCCTAACAATGGCTCAAAAAGGCTGTATTGAAAGACAGGACAGAGGCACTAATTATGCAAGTACAAGAACAAGCTCTGAATACAAGATCAGTAGAGGCTCTACCACTCCAGGCAAGACCCCAGAAGCAGGCTGTGAAAAGATTCCCCTCAAACAATCCAGCATATCATAATGAGATGTAAAATTCTAGCAGTCAAGGCATTCATAGAACGCCATAAAGTGGCTGGTATAGTATAGAGATATATCTGTGCCAAGTTTGTACTGGGAGTTCCAAGGTCTAAGTGGGATACTCCACCAAAGATGGTGGAGAATGACCAAAGTAAGATCCCAAGATACAGATCAAAGAAATGGTAATGACTAACCAACCGGACATAGCAGTGGTGGATAAACAAACAAACAAAAAAGGATGTAGTGTTAGTCTTCAAGACCCAACAGACACAAGGAATACGAGAATCTCAAGAAATACCAAGAGTAGAAAGAAGAGCAATAAAAGGTGTATAAGGTGGCAACAGTGGTTCCTGTATAAATCGGAGCACTAGGGGAGTGGCCCCCAAACTGTGGGAGTGGCCCCCAAACTGTGGGAGTGGCTCCAGCAGATATGTATTATGTATGCATGTATGTATGTATATATGTGTGTATCATTTGCAGTAAGAGCATTCAGCAAGCAGCAAATAGATATAAAACCATCACTATTTTAACAGAGATGTTACATTTTGATAAACACTGACCAAGTAAGGTACTTAGTAAATGCATGTGTGTCTGTATGACAATGTGGGTTTTTTTTCTCCCTATGGAGGTGTTAAACTGTAAGTACTTAAAAATGACACTGGCAAACAAATATAAAAAGGTTTTTTTTTTTAAAGTTATAATGAATTATCAGGAACATTACCTGTAAAGCTAAAGTTAGACTTTATATTCATCACTTCACTAACCAATAAAAATTAATCAAATCACAACCAATACACAAACGCATTTAAAAGAATAAAAAAATAAGATAATACAAAACTATCCATATGCTGTTATAAGAGATTAAACCAGAAAAGTTCTGCATCAGCACCTGTCATCAGCTCAAATGGTGGCCCTTATTGCAACACTACTGTGCAATACTGTACTGTTTGTCTAAAACTATTGTCCTTGCTTATAGATGCATTTTATACATTGTTTACATACTACTTAGTGCTACAAGTAGTATACGACTGAAAAACAACAACAAAAAAACTGAATCCCAAATGCACTAATGATTTAGGCAGTCCTATTACTAAGCTAACATGAAAAGTATTCACTTAAAGTCAGAAAATAAAGTTTAAATTGCTTTTGGCTTGTATTATGGTTCCTGAATAGAAAGCTTTGCTTAGAAAGGGTGTTCTTTTCCACCACCAACCCCCACAATGTCTGTTTGCTAAGGAGTTGGTTTGCGTAAACAATGGTGAAGACGACCTTCGGCAGCCCTTCCAAATAAGCAATGTTCTCTGTTTAGACAAAGCGGATGTTCTCAGGCTTGGAAACCATGTCCAGTTCCGAATCCATTTCTGGCTCCAAATGGCAGAGTTCAGAAGTTTGGCCATGTTTTCCTCCTTCCCCCAGGGGGAGCTATGCTGAGTAGAACAAAGATTTTAGATCATGGCCCGGAAACCAAAGGACAGTGCAGCTCCCAGCGCAAGGCCCAGGGAAAGGAAGAAGGCCATGATGGCCCCAGCAGTCTCCGCTTCATGCTGGGCAACTTTCCTGTGGGACACAAAAAAACAAACAGGAAGTCATAGCAGAAATGACCAAGAAAAAAAAAGTCCTCTACAAAACACACAAACATTTACGAACACAGAAAGCACATCTATTACACAATTTGCATTAGCTAGCCTCTAATTCTACGTCAATGGCTAGTTTCTCACTACAGGATCACACCTTGTTTAGATTTAGATTATGGAGCCAAAAATTGTAGAATAACATTGTTTGAATAAGACTCAAACCAAGATTTATTAAAAATTAGAGTTAAAGATTCCTAATTTCCTAATCACTCATGTTGCAAAAATGAGTGAAAAATGTTTAGAGATAAAAAACCCAAAGAAGGCTAAAGTCAAGTTACCATAGGCATAATTTACACTGGGGGACATGGCCGACAAGCCACTTGTACTTTCTGAAATGGCTGATTTTGCTTAGTTTTTTAAAGGACTAAATCGTAGACCACTATGGTGTCGTCTTCCATGTTTAGCACCTCTTAATTTCTCTGAACACTGTACTCTCAAGGTTTGCCTTTTTAATGCAAGTTCACTAAATGGAAAAATTGATATTCCTTTCTTAGTTTAAACATAGAAAATAATTATTTCACATGGCATATTATTAAAATACTTCAACCCTGTACAATAGACCCCATTATATATCGACCCATATTGAAAATAAAAGCTGCACTCTAATGCATCCTTTGAACATCTCGTTTTAATGCCAACTGGCTCTGGTTAACCACTCTTATTGGATGTAAATGTTACTACCCTCCTAAACAATGTTTAAGTTTCTGATTTGTCTCTACATTTACATTTCTATACTTTAATTTGATCTCTCTTCTCATGTTTTATTAGCAAGTGATTTTAACTGTCAATAAGAGTTGACTCTCTAAAGATCAGTTTTGTACCTCTGAATTCTTATGTAGGGAATTTCACCTACTAATCCTTTAATAATTTATGCATAATATTGTAATCAGTCTCAATGAAGATTAAATCAAAATCATGACCTTTAATTATTAATTAAAGGAAGCAACACTGATTTGATCTCTGAAGTGTTTAAATAAATGTGATTTCTTTTAAGATATTGGCAACAACCACAATATGAATGATAAAGACAGACAGCAGAGGGTACATTGATTTAAACAACTACTCTAGGACACAAACAGCATCAATCAGTATATTTACAATGGACAATGCTAAATGACTAGCTTGCTTATGAGAGAGATAGTGTGTTTGTGTGTGTGTTTGTAGAAAAGAGAAGAATGTGCTTGGATATATGCACACGCTCGCACAAGCCATGCACTTAACAAGGACGCAGGACTTGCTATCTTAGTTCTCCTATGGAGAACAAAGCACAGAAATTGGTGTTGAGCACGAACAGCAGAGTAATGTGGCTGTATGTTAATGAACTCAGCTGGCCTGTTCCAATATGGTTGTGGAACAAAGTATAATGGCGCTGGTTATAAAACTAACAATAAAGCATGATGTGTGAGCTCAAGGAAAGCTAAATGATAGCTAGATGGTACTGGAGATTTGTTAGTAAAGAGGAGAGATGGCATGCAAAGCATAAAGAACTTGTGTGCACAAATCTCCTTATCTAACGAAACTGAATAAGAACACATTCAACTACTACTAAAATCGTTGAACTACTGTAACTCCGTTCTAGTTTAAGCAGTCGTTTAAAGAACTATGCCCTCTTTGTATTAACTATGCCCAGCTGTTAAAGTCTCACGTGATTTGGTTATTAGCCCAGCTGGAGTTAACATCCAAGAATTAGTTGCCTGCAGTTTAACAAGAGGGAACTGATCGCCTTTGTCTCAGTCCGCGTGACTGCCCTTGCAAGTTTACTTGGAAGAAATTCAGTGGATCTGTTGCCGTGGTAACATTACTCAGATGTTAGTTTAGATTAACCATTATGCAAGTTAGTGAATTATAAGATATGGTTTTCAGCTATTTGCTGTTAACCGTCCAAATGTTGAATGGAAAGCCGGAGAAAGGTTGTTGGGCAGAACCTCTCTTATAGATCTTAACCTTAGTGAGGGAAGACCAGAGAGAGAACCTTTTGTTCAAGGTATATAAAGAGTTCCACAGAGTTCCACGTGCTTTGAACACACCCCCTTACTTCCACCAATGCAAGCTTGTTCTGCGCGTCGCCGGTGGTGCTGCTACCTGCTGGATTGGCATGGTATCTACACTTATTAACAATTTCCCATAACTGTTACATTTGCCATTTCAATTCATACACCCAATGTTTTGGATATTGCCGTTTAGGTATGTGCCGGTATACTGCAATACAATATTTCACGATATTAAAGACATATGGTAACGTTACTGTGGACACTTCAATGTCACTACATTTTAAAAGCTGCTTATTTGGCCAGACACACAAAGCAGCCTTGCTTTAACAATCACGCACACACTGCTGTGTGGTGCTCTGATCACTTCTCTACTACGAGATGTAAACATAAAGTAAGACATGACTGAAGGTAATGTGACCAGAGAACTTTTTCCTCTATTTAAAAAAGAAACTTTCTATTTTGTTTATCAGAAGTACTCGTGCTCTCAGGCCAGCGATGCCCTCGTCTCGCTCATTGGGAGATCGGTCTCTGTAAAGCTGCTTCACGACAGCAGCTGTTGTAACATGCGCAATATAACTAGAAGTATGGAAATATAATTATAGATGAATCAAAGGACAGATGATTCCTTATGTGTGGGAAGCAGCAAAGCTAGTCAATATGAGCAATATTGTGGTACAACTCTGTAATGATCACTTGAAGCAATTTAGCATACTTAAGGTAAGCTTGCAGTCTCATTTGAAATGCATGATGGTTCAACGGTTAAACTATTCTACTAATGCTGTGTAAAACAAAAGTTCTGGCTAGATAAAGTCAGATGTCTGCAATCTGACCAAAACCTGTCAGGGGCTTACAGGTATCAGCCTTCTTAAGCATACTGTGGGGGTTGTTTTAACCATACCGAGATAATATTGTAAACCATGATAAAAAGCAAGGCAATTATCATAATAGAGTAATTGTATGTATAATCACATACAGAAACATTTAAATGTATTAGGTCACTGGACTGTCTTCTTCTCAATTCTTCATATACCAGTGACTTGAATTCACATAATAATGAACATCTAACTGCATCTTTCAGCCATTTAAAACAAGAAGTTATTCACTAATGGCACCCCCTAGTTCACCTAAGATAATTGATAAACGAAGTCTGCATGATTGGACTAGAAGGTCATTTTAGGAGAAATGGCCATACAAGCCATTTACATGCATATTCAGATTGAAAATGATCAATCCTACACAAATGGGTCCAAAAACAACCATATGGTTAACTAGCTATTGCTTATATATCATTCTAGCTATGTGCTTAGGAAGGAACTTGACTAAACACAAATAGCTAGCTTGGCAGTTGCGATATATAAAACATTCTTAAACAAAATGTAACACTTCGTGTAAGCAAATGTTATCACTCTTAGAAGTTACCTTGGAGGAGCTTAATAGTATAACACAATCTTACTTGTTAGCTCGATACTAATCAATCATCAACACTAAATACCCTGTGTTCTCAAGGGTAAAACGATGACATCAGGCCTGACCATCTCAGTACTGGGGCTGAACCCAGTCACAGTCCATTTGAACCTTAATGACCAAGGTAAATCCTTTGCAATGTCAACCTGGTGGAAACTAATAACAGATACAGCCACTGCTACACTGGAGTCCGCGATGCGAGATGCAGGGACGAGAGCACACTCACTTGGGTCCGAAGCACATGCAGAGGCTGGCCAGGTAGCCGTTGCTGAAGGAGAAGACGATCATGAAGATGATGTACCAAGCGTCATGGGCAAACAGCACAGGCAGGTAGTTCCTGGGCTGCACGTTACACAAAATGAAGAGGGGGACGAACACCACACGTGCTATGACCAGAGCTGGAAGCCACATGCTGTCTTTGCCAGGCTGAGGGGAGATCAGAAGAACAAGAGTTGGACTGTGCACATGCATTTGTGCGTGTGCATACACAAAGTCTCTCCGCTGTGTGTGTGTGTGTGTGTGTATATATATATATATTATATATATATATATTTTTTTTTTTTTTTTGTTCAATTGAATTTCCTCTTGCACCTTCACTTTAATAGTAAAAGCTTTAACTTGTGGATTTCAGATGCTCAGTCAAGACAAAACTATTTAGACATTTTGGACAAAGGAGCATGAACAAAGTAAAGACGCAAGTCACCTAACAGCAAACAGCCATTCTGCAAAGCTGATCGTCTCAGCTTCACACTGCTGCCTGTACATTCCATTCACTTACTGCTGCTTTGCCCGAGATTCTAAACGCTTCCTAGAAAATGACATCCCGACTGAACATTTGAAATATGATTGCGTTCTTAATTGTGTGTGCATGTACACACATTGGAGGGGATTCCTGTACACATTCCTTTTTTCCAGCCTGATAAAGTTTCCACCCAAAGAATGATTTGTATCAGACGTCGATAACGACTTCCAGCGTAGTAGTTATTAGAGTAATTAGTTCACACTGGGAAATGCAGCAAGTCCCTACTGTTAATACTCTGATGCTGCATGAGAGACGCTAGAAAAACAAATCTCGAAACCATGAGGTTTTTTGGACTTGGAGATCAGAGTCTACTGTATGTATAGGAGGGAAAATATCCCTCCAAGTCCACTGCCAAATTGTATTACAGACCAGGTTGTGTCTTCACTTTTAAGTTAACATGTGTTAAGCAGAAATTTTATCAGGGGCGTGTCGTTTCCTTTGAATTTAATTCAGCGGACTACAGATGCCAAAAAGTTACTATATTAAAACTGTTTGTTCCAGTACAGCAAGAGAATATCATTTTCCAAGACACTACTACTACACAAAGATATAGACATTAGAGTCAAGTACAATGTGTGTATAGCAAAAATTGTGCACCAATATAGTATGCAATGAATACAATGAAACATCAAATTACTTAATTTAGTGCTTGTAAATGGAGTCAGTTACTGATTTCCAATAAAATAACTGAGAAATGATGACCAATTCAAGAAATCAGACAAACTGGGAATGTAAGCACAGATGAATGACTTCAGAGGAATTGGCTCAAGCTGCTGTGAGCAGACTCTCAGCAGGGGCATAGAAACATCAAACCCAACTTGTACTACTGATGTACATCTCAGTTCCACCTCTTAAGAGAAGGGTATGCTCCAAAACAGCAAAACTAACATGCCTAAACAATGGCAGAATTCTAAACAAATAAGAGAATAAGAGACACCACCAAGTCAAATAAAACGCACAGAACAGTCTTTGACTTGTAGTTAAATAAAAAAAATTGGGTGGTTCAATCTCATTGACGATCAACACAGTTAAGGTGGTATTGTCCAGTTCTAGCCATAGTATGATAAGATGGAGAAATCAGGCCAGAGGAATTGGGATGAAGGAGAACTTGCATATACCAGTAAATGTGCACAATTTCTATGTCGTCTCTAAATGCCTTGAAATGGGGCACCTCTACAAAGGCTTCAACACTGCTTTCGCAATAGCCAATAGTTACACAACAGCCAACACACAAATTGCTAGCAGTTGTGTTGAGATCCGTCTTTAAACGGTATCAAAGTTCATAATGTGGGCCTCCCAACACATTCATTTTAAAAGGATTCTCCCAACAAACATTAATCATAGAAGGGAACATTTTCTACTTTAGATTTCACAAAACTGGAACCATTTTACTATGATTGCTAGCCTTTGGGTTCTATAAAGAGCACTATTATATACATTTATACATTATATACATTTCATGGGAAATCTGTTAGCTCACAAATTTGGTTTGATTTTGCACCAAGCAAAGAATCTGCACACAAGGAAAACACAGGTTAAAGGCCATTTTGTGCCTCTCTGTCTCAGATAAAGCAAAAAATGGAGAACAAGCTTTCACATACACACAACCGTCACTTACCCACATACACACTGCAGTTAGGCTTCGTCCAGCCCAGTCCATCACATTGAAGAGCAAGAAGCAAGCCACAGGAATGAAATAATTTTCTGTGGAGACCAACAAAAATGGAAGAGCATGATGAGCACTGTAATATGCATGAATGAATAAGTTTATTCATGTACGCTCTTACTCCAAACACCCTCTTCGGCCACAGTCTTGACCTCTACAGTCACAGCAGGGAAGGTGCCAATAGTAATCGTGAAGACAAAACACACAGAAAGTGCCATCACCCAGATCTATAAGGGGGGGAATACAGAACGGTGAACAGTAGCAATACTTTTAATCTTATGCTTGCAATAACAGGGACACTAGATCACCAGTTTATTTAATGGCACAGGCCAAGCCCATGCTTGAAGACCATCCCAAGTCTGACCTGGCAAGGTTGTTTTTTTCCCCCCTTCTTAAAAAGGTACCTTTTTAAAGATGGCAAAAACAGAAATCGTATGTGTGGTTTCCTCATCATTGAGCCTGACTACAGGCGTCTTCTCCCCAGGTCTTTCTGTGGAAGAAACATCAACCATCCATGATGGAATTGTTTTTGTCCCTCAACAGTTTAAGACAATCTGAAATCATATGCCGCAAGTCAAAATGAGGTCAGTGCAGGAACTAACATGGAGAATAAACATTGGGGATTAACAGGTTCTGGATCCTACAACTCCTTAAATGCATTGCAAAGCACAACTAAAATCACTCACAGCATCATTTCCAGTGGGTTGGGGTTTAAAACAGACTAATTTAATTATTTGGGTGCTATAGGTCCAAAAACATTTGCCAACTCGGGAATTAAATGGATTGACAGACTGTTCTACCTTTGGATAACAGATCCATCTTATTTTCCTCATCTGTTCCAGATTTGGAGCTACTGGTGTCTGAGTAATGCTGGAAAAATTCCTGAGGGACAGGGGAAAAGGCTGTTAGTAGTAGGCATACTACAAATGTGCAGTCATTGTACTCGAGAATTGTGAGCTTAACACTTTTTAACTTTGCCAAGCCTAAACCTATTTCAGCAATTTATTTAATGAGTTTGGGTCATACCATTTTTGGCAGGGCAATGTAGGACATAATGGCCAGAAGTATTACAACACAGGCAGTGATGAAATACCCAAAGGCACTGTCTTGCAGCTCGGAGCCAGCTGGGGAGGAGGGGAAAAAAAGAAAAAAAAAAGCCATGTCATGACCTTGAAATTCCTCAAAACAAAATCCTTAAAGCGAGTAAATTCAGAAATCTTATAGAACAGAGCCAAGCAGTCAATCTATGTGGGACATTACATGACTGATCTGAAGAAATACGTACTGGCAAGTGCACAAATCATGGAAAACGCCGCAAAGGTTCCAGCAAGCCCTTGGCCGCTCATGATCGGGGTGGTATATGAGGCTGGCAGCATGCCGGCCAGACCAAACAGACTTCCCTGTAGAATTGCGCCAAATGCTGCAGATAAGACATGCCGAGAGTGATGAGGAAAGACAAACCCTCTTCAAAATGAACTGGTCACGGGTTACAACATACAACATCTAAGGTAACTTCCAGCAATTCCTTTTGATGTTGTCCCTTCCTCAGCTACACTTTCCAAACCACTATGAAATAACACCATTAAAAGAAGCCTAGTCTATGACACTGGCCAATCCTCCCCCATCACCAAGAAGGAAAGCGGAGCCAATACACACAAGACGACCAGCGGAGGTACTCACAGTTGATGCAGATGATTTTGACCATAGTTAGAATGAAAAAGGGCAGAGGTGCCATGTCCACCTTCACCAACACCGCAGTGATGAAAAACACAACCAGGATAACCAGGAGACTGCCAGAGATTCTCCATTTCTGTGGGATTCTGAAAGGGTTAAAGATAGCTCTCACTCCCAACCTCTTAAATAAAACAAACATGCACTTTATGAAGGGTTTAAGCCGCTCTCACACAAACTTCAAGCTTACTGAATCCTACCCAAGCCTGTGAAAAAGGGCTCAGATGAAGGATGAGGCATGATCACATTATGTGAGGTTTACTGTGTAGACTGAATGGTGCAGTAGAGTTGGTATGACCAAGACTTGGTCGTGGTCTCAGTCAGGCTCTGGCAGGTTTAGTGCGGGGTGGGGGGGGGGGGGTGTTCATCTCACCTCTGATGGATGAAGGAGTTGAGGCAGGTGAAGATGAGCAGTGGCAGCATAGCACATAGGGTCATCACATTGTTGAACTTGGACTCCAGGACATTACGCGTGTCACCGCCTGGCACTGTGGTATTTGCTGTCTGGTTGGCTGCGACTCCATTTGTGGGAGTGTCCTTCAGCCGGCTGGTGAAGTACTGTGGAGAAATGACACGTTAATCACAGAGCTGGATGAGGCTGCTAAAATTCAATTTCATAATATTTTCCAAATAGGTCTTGGGTTTTACAGCATTTGACAATAATTATGTTTGAATTAATAAAAGTTCTGACAACTGGTTGTATACTGAAAGAATATGCATTGAAATCCTGATATAAAAGGTTAATTATATTTTAATACTTTTTGTTCTGTTAAATTTCAGTAAGAGGTCTTACCCAGTATTAAGCATTTGCAAGAAAGACACCAGATGTACAAAAATGAAAGAAAAACAAAACCAGCATAGCATTTTTGTCTTGCACAAAATAGAAAGAGGCATTTGTGACTAATGTTGGAAAAAACTCGTGTTTTGATTTCTTTTTTTTTTTTTAATCGAAACAATGTGTTTATGACTATTCTGAAAGCAAACAGACAAAAGACTGTAAATTTGAATATCACCACCATCAAGGTTTCACTCTGCTTTACAGTCCCTCTAAAGCTTGAGTATTAAAGCGCCTGCTAGATCATCATAATGCTCATTGCCTATTAACAAATACCATTAAAACTAAACATTTATACCGTTGCATAATACCAGTACCTAGTATACTTGTATATGCAGCATGCTGTTCAGTGCTAGACAGTTCTGCACCATTGAGGCAGGGCATCTGATGCCAGAGATAAGAGTACATGAATTAATCTAAATTTTGACCATTTTTTCCATCCATGACAAATTTCCAGCATCAGGCCTGAACAACAGCCTTGGAGACAAAGAATGGGCCTTGTAGACATGTGTAAAGAACAGCATTGTAGCATCTGGGACATCGCAAAACACTCGGAGGAGAAGTCCAGCAAGTTGGAATTTTTCCTTTTTTCCTGTGTAGTTTGCCAGTTCCTACAATATGTTCTTTGATATCCATGATGGACAATTTCTTGACCCTTTTCCTTGATGACCTATAACTCATGAATGAGGATTGGTGGGTGTCAAACGGGTAATGTTGCCAGTCTCTCGACCAAGACACAGTGAGAATGTGGCACTACAATCAATCTAGCATAGCGACTATTATGAAAGAAGCATGTAGTCTGATCCCATTATGTGTTGCTCACTCCTCAGTATCATGGTTACTGCTACAATTCACATTTTTAAGAGAAATTACACCAAAAGACTCGTGATGTGTAATCTGTGAAACACGTTTACTAAAATCGTGAGACCAGCAAAATATTCCTGCAAGGACAATTCAGCACACATCCAAAGGGGAAAAACAGCAAAAACGTTTTGGAGCAAACAGCTATGTCTGGACATTCACATATTTTTGTAGAACCAAAACAATGCTTAACTGCTATTAAAAATGAGCTATAATGAATGTAATGTTACCATGGTAGCAGTCATGAAGAAGTTCCATGGCAGAAGAGTTCCAAGCCCCAAGATGAAAAATATGATCCATACAGCATTGTACCTGCCAGAGCAAACAGCATGACACACCTGGACATCCTAAGTCTGCAGCACTCGACTGATCATGAAGATGTCACCCACCTGTCTCGAGGAGAATTAACCACAGTCATCATTCAATGGAGTTGGAAGGCCACCTAGATTCAAAAGCTGCTACCTGAAAACCAAAAATTACAGCAAGTTTCAAATGAGTCACTTTTAATGGTTAGTGAACTGTTAACCATTTAGCCCAATTATATTTATCAGTACTGGGGACAGTCAATATAAAACATGAAATTAATTTAAACAACATTTCCATTGAGGTTATCTTTCTCCATAGCCCTGTGTTAACTTTTTCATAATGTATAAATCATCATAGGACCCTCATTTAACAGGCATAGTACTTCACCACCACCAGCCAGACAGCTCCACAATGTTTCGTACATTCATATCAGTATCACATTACGGACCTCTGCAACAACATAAATCAAAAAACCCTTCAAATGTAGTGAATTCCACTGAGCCCCATGCCTGGTGCATCAGTCTTAATTATTCTAACCTAAAACAGCCTTTACTCAAGCAACATGAGCATGAGATTACAGAAATTCATACTGATCAAATTCATACACAATAAATCACAAGCATTCACTGCCATACATGCAAGACCTGCATTAAACCAATCAGTGGTGGTATTTTGGGAGACATCACACAGCCTTTTAACAATTACTTGCCTTGTGTCTGTATTCCAGTTCTTTTACTCAGAGCTCCGTTGGCATGTTTTCCGCATTAAGTAATTTGTTTTGTGTGTGCTTTAAACATATGCCTATATAAAAGGCTCTCAGAATATATTTCAAACACATAAAACAAACAAATTACTTTACACGGAAAACTCGTCAATGCAGTTTGAAGAGCTTGTGCAAGCTGTTGGGGGAGAACCTAACCGAAGACACCTGGTAAACGTGTCTAAACATAACAGACGGATGCCCAAATTCAAACCTCATCCAAACAAGGGACTGGATCTCAAATCAGACAGCAGTACCATACCATGCACACAGACAACACCACAGCACAACCCAAGATCTCACACTGGTGCCAGAAAACGCAGAAGTCTCCAACAAAGCAATTACTTAATGTACTTGGTTACCCGTCTGTCCTCATTCCTGGATAAAATCTTGTGTACGGTGCGTTTTATTTCTCTAATATACTCTGTGCCTCCCTTTGGGAATTGGTCAACAACAAAAAGAGAGAGAGAGAAGTCTGAAGTGCACAAAGATGAAGCCAGCAATGCTGACAGCTGGCCCTGTTCAGCTCACCAGACATTATAGAAGAATAATTCTTTTCCCAGATTACTTTTTGTATGTTTAGCAGATCGGAGATACAGACTCCATTCATCACAAAAAGCATTCGGTGACATCATTACAACTTTTCAGTAAAATATACAGAGCATGGGGGCAACACCAATAATGTAAATACCGCTA
>JAOXYF010000009.1:14616263-14634177 GCA_028565775.1 Sternarchorhynchus goeldii
TTTGACCCAGTCCTACAGCACCAATAATGTAAATACCGCTATTTGACCCAGTCCTACAGCACCAATAATGTAAATACCGCTATTTGACCCAGTCCTACAGCACCAATAATGTAAATACAGCTATTTGACCCAGTCCTACAGCACCAATAATGTAAATACAGCTATTTAATCCAGTCCTACAACACTGTCACCTCAGACAACTTTAGTAGCAGGAGAATTTAGGATTAAGAAAATGTATTTTTTTAACAATCTTTTTTAGAACAGCTGTCCAATACTAAGCAAATCAATTAATATAAAATACAGCATGTATTGTACAAATCAAGAAAATGCTGACAGACAAAAGTTTTAATTGCATCAACTGGAATTAGAGCTCGGCGATATGAACTCAAATAAAGATCATGATTTACTGAACATTTTACCTCGATTATGGTTAATGAACGATTTTGGGTTTTTTGCCCTTATGATTCACTGATAAGTGTTGAACTATTAAAGCTGGGTCATATTGTTGTGATTATAAAATAACTGAAGGCAACACACAGTTTATCTGTTTATGAATATTTATTGAAAATTTCCACCAATTTAAGCACACATCACTTGAAAATGATCACATTTGTACATTGCATGTTATCTTCCTCTCAACGATCCCGTCCCTTCATTCTACTCTACGCAGTAGTACTTACTCTAGGTTCTTACTAAGAAAAACTAGCATGTTTACATTTTCAGATTTCAGGCAAAATGCTGAACATATTTCAGTTTATCAGCTACCTTTTTAACAATGTTTTGTACATGTTGTGAACCGCATTTTGGGAAAAATATTTCCACGATGGCACAGTGTATCTTCTGTCAAGGGCTTTTACGTGATGTTTAAACCAACTGTGCTCCACTGTAGCTATGGGAACCATATCCTTCACGCAGTAGCAGGAAATTGCATTGGTTATTTCTTTCCATCTTCTTGAACCGTTTTCACATTGTGTAGCATTTGTGATGTCAGTTGTCAGTTGCTTAGCAGTCTCGCTATTAGTTTTTTGAGCTATGTACTATTCATATTCGGTAACGTGATTGTGCTCCAAATGTTGAAAGAGATTGGTAACATTCCTGTAAACTGTTTTTTCAGTGTTTACATACGACTTTTTGTTCAATGTCATTTTGTCTAAAGCCAAAATGTGCCCAAACTACCGATATGAGATTTTTCTTTGGCACAAGCTGTTCGGTCTTTGAGTACTCCATGTTGCTTGCCTGTCTGTGACTGGGGCAGAGTCATGGATTACATGTGGTTAATAAATATTTTTAAGTACATGAACAGTGGGCAAAGTATTAACATATATTTTTTAAAAGTATGTTACATGATGTAATTAAAAACTCAAAACCGAAAAAAACCCAACACCCGCAAAATTATGTTGGTTAGAGGCTCTGAATGTCGGTTTCGATGTATTTTTGATTAATTGCCCAGCCATAACAGATGTTGCCTTTTACTAGGTCACATTCTAGACCCTACACAGAATGGCCCTTACCATAGGTAAGTCTGAAGGCAGTTTGCACAAGAGTTTCATACACAAGCTTATTCATTTATTAAACAATGATGAATTTCTACCAATATTGACATACTTCTCCTTTATAAATTATATTCATACTATGGACTCCTGAAAACGAAATACAAAGATTACAGAAATCTTTTAAAATGGAAAATCTTTTAAAAGGGTTGGGATAGCTGTAAGGAAGTCAAAACATGGGCTGTTAAACAGTATATAAGGCTATTCCAAGTTAAAGAAAAATAAAATTAAAGGAACTTGGAGCACCCATTTGGCTATTTTTATGACAACTGAAGTGAAATGCCCAATATCCAAAACTGAAAGGAACCAGACATCATAGGTGAGTGTAAACCAGCCACAATTGTTCCCCTGAACTGCAGAAAAGCATAATTTACAGCGATATTATAGGACACATCCTATAGCAGTACTTTTCACCTAAAATGCAACAGGAATTCAATTACTTACGGTATAACATTGTCACAAATGGCGAATACCTCAGATGACACATAGAACACCATTGTTTTGTTTGTTTGCTTGTTTGCTTTAATTGATAATGTTCCACAGTTTTGCTCATGATCCAGATTCATCTTGCTCCTGCCATGAACTAAAACAGTAGCAAAACTAATGGGCAAATAATGATTAACATACCATAACAGGCATGGTGATTATGTCTGATGGGAATCTCTTTGCAGCCTGTGTTGGTGCTCTCCTGTGGAAAGCCATAGCTGAAACACATTAGAACACACTTCCTTTCTCGTTGGCTTCTTACATAACCAACCTCTAATTTTTTGAGAAGGTAATCAGCGTTGAAGCAATCGAGATAAGCGATACCTAGAACAGGAAGAGAACCTTGGCTGGCGGGGCCGGTATGTTGCAATATTCAGACAAGCGTGAGGCCATATCAACACACTACTCGTTCTGTCAAAAAACAAACAAACAAAACTGTGAAACTTATTAAAGAGTCCTACAATGTTGCAAGGTGACTGATTTCTCCCTCATCAATCATTTGCCAGGCTGAATTACATTTTGGTTCCAAAAACCTCCAAATGCTTATCTACAAGATTTCATACAAGTCTATATTTTTGTACTTTATAGAAAATAAATACATTGGACATTCATATTTCAAAATTAAAATGAAGATACTACAGACCACCTGTACAGTCAGAATACGAAAATAGCACTCAAGCAAAACAATTTTTTCTTTACCAGCTGATGGCGTACAATACTTGACAAATTGGAAATCCTGGAACCAGAGATGTTCAGTGGCATCCCCACAATCTCAAAACTAAACTCAAACAAAGCTGGAAAGTAAAGCAATTTTCTGCAATGTCCAAGATGAACCGAAGCGTAGTGCATGTGGCTTATTCAGGAGACAAATGACACTTAAAATAATTTGATAGTGACATCACAACGCAGCTTGACTAACATTTTATTCAACTTTAAATCAAACAACTTGCTCATGGTTTTCCACTCTCAGTCCTGAGGAAACCCATGATCTGCACGTCTACTTGTGTTTTCCTTCAGTGAGTTACAGAAGAGAAAGTGGAAACTTGTACAGAGCATGGGGTCAAAACCATTGGCTTCTTTTGTACCCAATACAATATTGTAAGGTTACAGTAATATCTAAATATTTTCTTAGTACTTTGAAATTGACAAATGCAGTGTATTAAGAAGAGATGAGCATATATTACTTTAACTATGGCTGAGTGACCTGGGGAAAACATTATCTGTATAGTGTGTTTATTGTAAAGTGTCCATGGGTACTTAGAAAGGCATTATATAAAAAGTCACTTCATTCATACATATATATGTTTTTAATGATAATGCAGTGGCTACTACTGCTTATTTAAATATTTGCTCTGTTAATGGTCCCGTTCAAAAATTTACTTCAGTGCAATTTTGATATGAATTCTTCATCATAATTCTAGTTTAAGTCAGAAAACACCACTAGTCCTAGCATCGTTCGTCATGCCCCAGAACACTCGGCTTCTAATGAGTTTTCCAAGCTGGAGGCAGTCATTTCACTGATTTACATAGTCAGACTCCCCTGACCAAAAGCTCTTAGTGATTCTGATCCAATCAATAACTTTGTCATGCACCATGCCAGTGCTAAATTACAAAACAGTACAGGAATTCACATTAAACATTGAGCAGCACATGCCACTCACCCACACCAAGGCCATCCTCTGAAATCAGACTGTCAGTAATCACCCTGGCCAGCCAGACTGTCTTCCAACAACACGTACTGGGACTGCACTCCCAAACCGTCCTCATGCGGCACGCCATTTCAAAACTGTGCCAAGGGCTCCCGGAATAGCCTCACTGCTGGGGCGTTGGGCCCATGGTGGACCTGGAACAGCATGTAACCTGAGGAAAACCAGCCAGATCCAGCAGTCCAAAACACAGGACACTGCAAGGTCAGGCAGCCTCGTCCACTGTCTACACGGACACTGGCCGGCTTCAGTTACAGCAATGCAGGACTAGGAAACAACTTCGTTTCTGACCCTTCCAAGGTCCAAGGACACAGTGGTTGCTGTTAATATTGTTGTGAAATGCTCTGAATCGAAAGGCCTATCCTGCATAAACACAGCCCTCTGCCACACAGCATGCACCCAACGACATGCTCTTTCGATCCTAAAAAGCCAATCAATTCTGATTACTACTTTTTTTTTTTTTTTAGAACAGATTGTTGTTCAGTAAAAGCAGAACAGAGGGGCATGTTTATAATTATTGTGTGCGTTATACTGCTCATGTTCTACTGCTGCCACTTGGCACCGAGTTAGTGGTTAGTTCTGGAGTCATCTGGCCCCAGTCATCCATGAGGATGTAACTGCTCGTAAAAACTAGACGGTGCTACAATGACTAAATCATTCATGGTCTTTCTAAACTCTCCTTAATCTGAACCATACTATGCTCTACTCTATAGTATGTAAGGTCTCAGAGGGGGGAAAAACCCTGCTATTACACTCCTTCCTTGATAGTAAATGCAGTCTTTGTACCTTAAAGTACTGTTTAGATTGGTAGTGTAAAAATATGCTCGATTCAAACAATAACACAAGGTCCCATCCAAAACAAAGAGATGCCACCCGCCAAAATTAACATGTATTTTCAAAACATCAAAATCAAAATAATTACTAGAGTTCCCACACTGTTGTAGTAGTGGGACTCTCAAAGAAAGTGTGCAGAATGCCAGCTTGGAACCCAGAAATGTTACCATGTAGCCCTAGATGAGTGTAGAAATGCACCTTCAGAAAACATTTTAGACAGCATTTTTTTAAAGGCTTCAAAAATCAGTAAAGTAGCTTTATAGAGTCACAGTCAAGCTCCAACAGCCTTATGCAGCACATCTCTCAATGGACATGTGACAGGGGATGCCTTATACAGTCACTGGCATTGTTGCAGACCACATGAACCCCACGTGAAACACATCTACAGTACCTCACCGCAAGTTCACTGATCCACCTGGCTCGAATCGTTCCTGACCCTTTTTTCCTCTACTTTTTTTTGCCAAAAAGGGCAAAGAAACACGATCCCTAACCAGTAGGTGGGTAACACTTGGCCATCGCAGTTTTTCTTGTGCCCAGGTAACATTATTGCATTAAGTGAACGTTCAGTTCGTTTTCTGATCGCCTAGCCAACATGGAAAAGTCCACAGCATAACCTTGCCAGCAGTTCTAGACCCTGAGCGTTTGAATATAAAGCTACGTGCCAACATACAACCATTCGCCAAACTGTTAAAACAAACGGCGCATTCTAAAAACGCAATATGGAAAATGTGAATATATATCTTATGCATGGACGTTGCAATTCGTTCTGGTGACATGCGACTTTAGCCTCGACGAACATAAGACTAGCGACTAGTAGTTATATATAGGTAGCTTTCCAATGGACTCGTAATCGTCTCACCACACGTATGGCCGTAGTTTAGTATAGGAAGCCTATACTATATTCTCGATGAGTACTATAAACGTGTTGATTACTTATAGATAGGTACTTAATTTGCATATATCTGAGCGATGTTTTGCCCGATAATTTAAAAGCCTAGTAAAACATGCAGTCCAATAAAGTGGGCGCTAAATTTAAGCCGACGCAGCAGGACATCCATGCTGTCTGGCTAAGAACGTACTACATTTGCTAGTGTCTAAGTAAATGTTTAGCAACACAGACCAGTTATAACCCGTTATATACACGCGCTTAACAACAGTACGTAAAAGTAACATTCACACGCTACTACCAGTAATTATGTATTATACAGCCGACTTGTTCTTCAAAATTCGCACGAACAATAAAGTTCACAAACGAGCACTAATGATAAAGTTCTGGAGTGAAATAACGTACAACTTGACACATTGATGGTTTCGCCGTTAACTGAAGTTGTCTAGCCTACCTTTTTTGTAGAGATAACGCAGAGACCTCGCCACACGAAATCAGTTGTGGGATGGCGCGGCATGCACGTGTGACAAAAGCGCGAGGGTTCGGTTTCTTTGTGACGTCTCAAGCTCACAGCTGCTGTGCAATCTGTTGACAACTTGGGTAAGGTTTTCACAACCCCCTAAATGCTTGTTTACTTTAAAACGCACATTTAAGTACGAATGTGACAACACCAGTTATTGGGAGTACCACGCCAACCAATCTTACAACTTTTCACCCAAATATAAAGTCCTAAAAGAGAATCAGAATTGTATGAGTCAAAAAAACTGTAATATTTTCAAGTCTTCAGAATGTTTCAAGTTACTTAATTCGTATAAAATGAAGACTGGAAAGTTTTTTTCTCTACTGATTCATGTTTAGCCCTGTCTTCACAAATCCACACTTGTGTAAACAGCTCTTGTATCTGAGGACCTCCTGTCACAGCAAGGAAGCCTGAGGGTAGAGAAACACGTCTAAGGGATTTGGTGTTGGTGAAGTATCTGTACTTAAAAAGCAACTCGTTTGTCTCTATGACTACACAAACATTGCCATTTTCCTCTTATTTGATGAAATATCTACTTTTTATTGCTTGTTTTTTGTTCTTTTTGTTTGTTTTGTTCCTCACTGAATTGTCTGTCTTCTAATGTGGTCTCAAACTCACAATGCAGGCACATCTTCAAAATAATGTCTGAGTGTAATAAGTAGTTACGAGGTATTTCATATTGTATGGTGCAATACATTAACTGGGGAATTTAAAATAGCAGTGGCAGAACACTTGTTTACTTGTGGTTAAGCAAGTGGTTATGTGTGGAAGACGCTGCTTTCTCAGCGTTTCTCAGCTTTGGCTCCAACTACACCCTGTCTAGTCTAAAATCACTCTGCAGAGGTATGGGAGGGACAGTCTGGGGACTGTTCCTGAAAATAACACACAAATACCAAAATGGAGAATGAGGGAGTGAGTCTCTTGTAAAATAATAGTTTGTAACATCAACTTCACTATGTGCAGTCAGTATCATTATATAGTTCTTCATCAGTATATATTTCTTTTTTGTGTGTGAGATGAAAGATTTACCAGACATTTACATTTTCTTTCACAGAGCAGCAGCACTGACAATGTTTTTCCAAGGGTTGTGGAAAGAAAGTGAAACTTGTAGTCAGTCACAAACTGCAGTTTTGCTGTCCAAAGTAAATTTTAAAATCTAAATGCACTATAAACTTCTCTTATTGGGTTAGTAAAGCTGAACAGTCAAATATAGATTCACTGAAGTGGAATGCTTTCTCCCTGATACAACTAATCATCAGTCTTCTGCTATAGCAGAATATGCAAAATGCAGAATGAATCAAATCAGGACCAAGGGACCAAGGGTTCAGTGGCTGGATAAACTTGTGGGTGATGTTTACCTGTGCTTGGGAGTCGTATAACTTAGTTCATCCTCGCTACATGATATTTCCATCGTAGTGCATGCAGAGTGTGCTGTGCAAGTGTGACATTGGATAATGAGTCATGAGTGGGCAGCCTTGTATAAAGAAGTTACTTTAGCTGCTTTATGCCTCATCCAGACATTCCACATTGCCCCGTTTAACCACCAGGATTAATGAATTGTAGAAACATTCGACATGGAGACAATTCATTTTTATTCTTTACATAGTGGAATGTGTTGAGGGATTATCAAAAATGGATCTTCAAAATTATTATAAATAAAAATATTGTAATGTACGAGTAAATCAAAATTATTATCCCATGGAGGTCTGGATTTGGAATTATACTCAAAATAAAAGTGGAAAATCTAATTACAGATTTCAGTGGAAGTGCCTCAAGACAAGTTAAAATGAGGCTCAGTAGTGTGTGTGACCTCCACATGCCTGTATGACCTCCCTACAACACCTGGGCATGTTCCTGATGAGGCGGTGGATGTTCTCCTCCGGGCCCATTGGACATCGGGCCCTCATACCACCCTCATTGAGTCCATTTCTGACAGTTTGAAGAAAAACATGGATATTAATGGCCTGTTGGAGGTCATTTTGCTGGACTCTGGCTCTGTTTTGTGTCTTGTGTAAGTGTTCCCTTTATTTTTTTGAGTAGTGTATTTTAATAGGTCATGAATTCTTCACTTAGGGTGTAAGTATGTAGAATCCATTCTTTCAGAAATGGGACTACTTTTATAGAGAAAAAGTTCCTCTTAACAAATGAATACACTAGTTAATAAATGAGTCATATCTTGCCTGTTTATTTTGCCTTCACAATACGTGGGCCATGCCAAATGAAGTAATGCTTCTATAATACATCAGTTCTGGTGGTTAAATGTTGCAATGGTGAACCTTAACAGTAATGTGAAGTAGATGATACTAATATAGATATGACTTTAACAGCCAAAGAAATTTCTTTATCCCAGTCTGCCAACTCATACAGTTAACACACTCATAGCACACTTCTTTTTTTCACGACCATGACATAAATGCCATAAATGTAAATGTCATACTGTCACAACTTCACAGTGTGTTACAATGTCACAACTTGCCATTTTATTAGGTAAAGCTACTTTATAGCTGGACCTGTACAACCCATTAATGGTCTGACTTATAAGCTTATCCTTTTTCAGTAAATTCCAGGAATTTACAAGTTAATAAACTGACAATAACAATATATAAATATAATTAAAGCATCCACTTAACACCTAAGTTCAACACCACATTATTCATAACAGCTGACAACATAAACAAGGTACTCATAGATATGATACAGTAAAGCCCATTAGTCTTCATCATACTATAGTGCTATGGAGTGGTGCATTACACCTTCCAATTGGCTATGAATGAGAAGCTACCAATAGGTACAGCTATATAGTATGTGCAGCCAATAAAATGATCAGTCAATGTATAATCACATATTTGAAATGTTTATTTATATATTTTACAACTGTTTCAAGTTACATTTCAGTGAGTTTTCAATTACTTCATTGATAATCAACAATATGATACAGGTATGGTAGATAAAGATTGTGTTAAAAAGTATTCCATCTTATTCCAGTACCCATAAAGTAAATTAACAATGACAGAGGGCGTTATCTCTAAGTTGACCAACTTTTAAAGCCCATGATAGTCATTTCCTTCCTTTTGGCACCATAGCAGCCTTGCCAAATCTGATACAGGTTACATACACATCTCTACCAGTTTCCTCCAACGAATATTCAGGATTTTGGGTGGGATTCATTACTCCCTACTAATCCTGAGATTTACTCTTGGAATCTGCAAAAATAAAATAAAAATAAGATAAAAAATCCAATTCAGGGGACTAAACTTACTGACATGTGAAAACCATTACTGTAATGTTATAAAGTTCTGTTGGGAAGAGTTTATCTCTGTTATGTTATGACGTTTCCCCTTCCTCAAAGGAGAAGGTGGTAAAATAATGTTTTTACCATATGCCATGAAAAGATGTCTGCTCAGTCAACACTGTTCCCTTGAGCATTTTTTATTATATATTATTAATATCTGTACAGACACAAACACCCCTCCCCCGTAACAGGTCAGTAACTTACATTTGGAAAGCAACTTTGTTTGTTCCTTTTATAGAAATTGTTATTAGGGATTATGATGTTGCATGGGACATAGGATCAGCATTGTTATCCTTGTAGCCTTCATTCATAATGTTAAAATATTACATAGCCCTTCTAAAATCTCGTCAGAAAATTTGCATTTGGCCTAATAAGCCTCTTACAGCTTACTACTCTTTTATACATTATTATTCATTTTAGCTCTGAACAAATCTATTTCAAATTCCACAAAAAGTTAAAAGCCTAAAAATTATGCATCCCTGGAGCCTTGAGTCCTCCAGAACATTCCGTCATCTCAGTTTATTATCTGTTATGAAAGAGGTCATCCTTCTAAATCTTCTATGGAGGAGCATCCTGTCACATGCTAAATCCATAAGATCCATCCATTGTTTCCATGCCATGGAGTCACACTAGTCAAATACAATAAGAGGAAACTCTATGTTCAGTCATCTCCTTATGAATCACACACTAATGACCTGGAAGGTTTTCAGACCCTTTTGAGTTCCATGTTTTGGTACATTTCAGAATAATCTAAAATTCCTGTCATCAATAAAATATTTAGAAGTTAGTTCCAAGAAAAATCCCCCTAATGCCCTAAAAGATTCAAGACTCTTTATGTATTAGCACACAAGTGATAATAATAATTATGAGAAGGAGTCTGCTGTGTACTCAGTATTTTTGTGTAGGCATTAATAAGAGTTCTGTAATTAAATAGTATATATAATAGGTACAGATTTAAATAGAAAAAAGAGGTGTCTATCATGATGCCACTGACCTTTCATCATGTAGATGGGTATTATATGAGACATAAGGCAGTTTTCACTGCATGCAGGAGAACTTTCCTGTCCATTGTGGTACAGCTGCTGTATCAGACTGTGAAGCAGCAGAGTAGGATTCTCTCCAAAGCACATCTGTAGAAGGCAGAGCGTATTGCTGCACTGATCAAAAGTGGCATAGACATAACCATACACCTTTAACTTCTTTCAGTTTGAGCGGATCTATGAATTTGCATATTGTTTCTGTTTCTCCTCTCATCTCTGCCTTTGACTCTGCTTGTTTTCTATATTGCTAGCAAGTGTACGCTACACAATACCAAGTGTACGCTACACAATACCAAGTGTACGCTACACTATAACAAGTGTACGCTACACAATACCAAGTGTACGCTACACTATAACAAGTGGTAATACTGTATACCGTACCTCCAGGATAAGTGGACTGAAAGGCATCAGGTGTCAGTAGAATTTTGTGGCAAAACTAATCTTTTTAAAATATTTTTTCAAAACAGTGCTCTGGAAAATGACTACTGCAAACAGGAGTTTCTGACTGTAACAGTCAGCTTTTTAGTTTATCCATTTCTTTCTGATTTTCAGATCCTTTGGATATACATGAGAGTTCATGTTCTCCTTTTGCAACTTTGGAACAGAAAACAGAACACATCTGCCATCATTTTGAAAACAGTAAACTTGCAAATGCAATTCTACACCTGATACCCTTGTTTCATCAAAAACCTTGCAAATTGACGTAATTCGTTCCTTAGGATTATGCTATATATGATTTTCTATCTGAATCTATGAATCTGAGACCCTCATTGGTACACTGCAGATCCAAAGACAAAATGTTCAGCCATGGAGTAGACTGCTTATTTCACTCTTCTAGCTTATAAAACAGCATGTGGACATGTTAACAACTTGATTATCAATGGAGGGAGTCTTTAAAATTAAATCAGAGCAGAAGTCTCCACGAAGAAGCACAAAAACAGAAAAAACTCTAAAAGGTCAGTGCAGAAAGGCTGAACACAAAGCTTCTCAGTCAATGCATGCAATGTGCTTTTTTTCAGAGACAAAATATCAAACATTAAGCAAGCCATAGAGATCTCAGCCAACAAATGTCGCTGAAAGAATGATTATTTTTTAAGAATTTACACTGCCTGAAAAACGATCTTCTACAAATAATACATGGCTCATTAACCTCAGGTACTCAAGTTTTCCAGACTCACTAAAGACTACAGTTGTTAAGCCTTTCCTAAAAAGAGGAACCCAAATCCTGCTGCTCTTAACAAGTACGAGCCATTTCTAACCTCCCTTTTATGGGCAATGTTACTGTAAAGACTGAAAAGATTACTGAATAAATCTTTAAATAAAAAGCCTATAAGACCTTAGAGTTTAAGCTTGGTAATAAGAGCTTGGTAGCTTAAGTTGTCCTATAGTCTGACCTATTAATAGTCCCTAGAATAAAACTAAAAATTGTGAGACAGTCTTCAACTATTATGCTGTATTCAATTGTCCTCCTGTGCCTTCAGACCACTTCAGCTACTACCTTGTGTTGCACAGGTTTTCTACATCCTTGATTTTATGCGCTTTTTATCTTTTATTATTCATATTTATTTGTAATATTCTATTTTTCATACCAGTTTTTTTCACTGTTCTATTTCTGTATTTTCTTTTAGTTAAATCACTTATTTTCATATTTTATTCTAATTAGTTATATTTAAATCAAGAATATTGCATTATATTTAAATACATTTTCTTTCTTTTTTATTTTGCAAAAACCTTCCAGTGGTGACAGGTCTCAGGATATAATAAGCTTTAATATTTTAATTTATTATATCTATGTAGAATTTGCCTTGCCAAAAATGCTATATTGAGTCCAGATCCACAATCTGGGTGGAAAATTAGAGCTCCCATAGAGCTTTGCCAAAGTCACTCTAGGTGGTATGTTTTGTTTTCTAGGTGGTATACCCCGTGTCATTGTCATGCTGAAATGTAAACCTTTGGCCCGGCCTGATATCTCAAGCAATTGGAACAGGATGTGACCCAGGATTGCTCTATATTTTTCTGCATCCATCTTTCCTCCCTAACCAGACTCCCAGTCCTCATCACAGAGAAACATGTCCACAACATGATTGTGCCACCACAATGTTTGACTCTAGAGATGATATTAATACTGACCAAATACTTCAAACTTTCTTTTATAAGACCAGAAATCTTTGTTCTCAGGATCTGAGTGTACCTTTTGTCAAAAGTGTCTTTTCTCAAACTCAAAGCAGACTGGCTTTTAGTGAGTGTGACATGTTGAAACAGGCAGATAATTGCGGATTAGTATGAAAAACTTTCCTTGTATCCAAGTATGTAGTAAAGATAAAGGCCACAGTATGACACAGTAACATTGAGCAAATATACAGGAGAACATTCCAAGAGTAAAGCTCAGAAAGTCTCAGTACCAGATAAGCACAGGTTGTCACATATCACCGGGCAGCCAGCTCGCAGGATGCGCCCACCAATTTCCAGTGGATTGCGCGCACCTGGCGCTCTTCATTAAGTGGACTATATAAGCACACTGCACAGCACGGTTAGTGCTGTACATTGGGTTAAGCATATCGGACTATGGTTGTAGCCTTTTCCTCTGTCGCCAGTTTGTAGTTGCGCCAGCTGCACCACTGGAGGGTCCCTAGCCTCTGTTGAGACATGCTACTTCTGGTGTATGTGCGCCCGCAGCACCATTGGACTGTTTACCCAGCCTCTGTTTGAGGACACGGCGCTCCCAGTTCGTGGGCACCACCCTTAACCCTATCATCGTGCCAGGACAGCCGGAGATCAACTGTCAGATTGGACGGGTTTGCCGGACTGTTCAAGTGGCCCCTGCTGCTGCACGCTGCCGACCGTTCGTGTGTAAACTGCAACTGTGCGGTCTCCCTGGAAAACCCCTAATAAACCCTTTTAGTTTGCTCCTGCTTCCTCTACATTGCCGCCACACAGGTACTGACAGAGAAAACAGAAGGAACAAAAAAGACATGGTAAAAACAAAGAATAGTAATAAACACTATAAAGATCATAAACAGAAAATATAGCTCAGTATACAAGGTAACACTTTGCACACACTAGGAAATGAGAAACAACTTAAATACACAGATCATAATAAGAAACAGGTGAAGAGAGTCAAAAGACCTGTGATAATGATCTAGGCAGCATAAGCTCCAACTCCACGCAACAGGTTTTTACGGGAAATGGAATTTGTACATGGTAAGCTAGCAGTCACATTGACACTGAGGAATGGCTTCCATCTCTACCATAAAAGCCTAATTGGAGGTTATTAACAAACTCTGCAATTCAATGGTTACCTCTCTGAAAAAAAAACCCTGCAAGACAAATCTCTCAATCTCATGACTTGGTTTTCATTTGAATGTACACCATCTCCTGTAAGTCAAGTATAGACAGGTGTATGCCTTTCCTAATTATGGCCAATCAGTTCAACTAAGGACAGATAAACTCCAGTGAAGTTGTAGAAGCATTTCAAGGATAACTGATGTACCAGAGCACAACAGTGAGAGTCATAACAAAATGTCTGAATACGTAAGTAAATGCAAGATTTTAGTCTTTTATTTTTAAGAAATGTGGGAAAATATCCAAAAACATTTTCACTTTGCCCTTGTGGAGTATTCTGTGTAGACCGATAAGAAAAACATTTGAGTTGAGTTAGTTGAACAGTTGAGTTCATTTTAAGATGAGTCTAAAACATACCAAAATGTGGAAGCACATAGCCAATAAAGACATGCTGGTTCACTGCTCCCGGTATGATTCCATATAGGACTATGGAAGACAACCCTAAAAGACAACATCAAACCAATAGCACAGGTCACCCTCAACTGTGGGATTTACCAAGGAGATGCACTGTTCCTGCTGCTGGTTCTGCATAGGCTTGAACCCCTGAGTGAAATCATCACACCAATAGCCCTTTCCCACCAATGAGGAACCAGAACCATTCCGGTTTGTGAACCTAATTTGGAACTAGTGCATTTTCACCAAAATAAACAGGTTCTGGAACCAAGAAATAACAGGTTCGTCTTTGTGAACCATGATGGCAAGAAAAGAAAAGTTATTTGCCAAACTGGTAGCAGATTTGTCTGGGGCAGGGCTTTATCTCACAAAGACGCAGGTAATAAATAAGATGAAAAAACAAAGGGCACAGAGGCTCAAAAGAAAAGTTATCACACAGCAGAGCTTGAGCCTCTTCTAAAAATGATCAGTTCTTCTCTTAGCTCTGGATATGTCCCTAAATCATTTAAATTAGCAGTTGTTAAACCCATGACTAAAAAGCATGATTTTGACCCGTTTTGACCAGTTTCAAACCTCCCTTTATTTTCTTTTTATTCTCTTACAGAGACTAGAAAATGTTGGAATTAAGGGAACAACTCTTTCCTGGTTTAGGTCTTACTTGAGATCGTTATCAGTTTGTTGATGTAAATGGTGAATTTTCTAACAGACTAAGGTAAAGTTTGGTGTTACTCAAGGTTATGTTTTAGGGCCACTGCTTTTTTCTTTGTATATGCTGCCTCTGGGTGAAATTATTCATAAGCATGATATCAGCTTCCACTGTTATGCTGATGATATGCAGCTATACATTTGGGCAAATCCAGGTGAGAGACAGCAGCATATTAAAGTAGAAGAATGTGTAGAGGACTTTAGGCAATGGATGTTGAGAAATGTCCTTTTACTAAATTCTGATAAGACAGAAGTACTTGTACTTGGACCGCAGGTAGACAGAAGGAATCATTCTGAGTACAAAATAACTCTGGATGTTCTTGCAGTTACATCAAATACATAATATCACTAGTTCACTCAAGCTTGTGACAGTGATTGGCTGGATGCTTAACGTCCCAGGTCTCCCACATGTCTGTGCTACCTTCCGGTTTTCCCCCTTTTTAGTTATGCTATCATAGCTAGTCCTGTGTAGGACAGATAGACTATTCTGGTTGTGCTGTTGTTATTGTGGTACCCGATGGTCGGCCAGAAGAGGATGGGTACCTTCTTTTTGAGTCTTGGTTCCTCTCAAGGTTTCTTCCTCTTGCTCTCAGTGAGTTTTTTCCCTGCCACTGTTGCCCTTGGCTTGCTAACTGGGGGCTTGGACTCTGACATCTGTAAAGCTGCTTTAAGACAACAGTGGTAAAAAGTGCAATACAAATACATTTTGACTTGACTTTGATACGTGTGACCAGATACAAGGAGAGGGAAGGTAGTTAGAACTGAGGGGAACATACTACCTGAAGGTAACATAACAGTTGTTGAGGGCAGCTAGAAGCACCTTGGAATTCCACAGGCAAATGTGGAATGTAAGATTTTATTCCACAAGAGGCCACAGACAAAGTGAGAAGAGTGAGAAGTCATAAGACTTTTTGTCATAAGAAGTCATCTGAATGGGAAAAATCTATCAAAAACCTACATACTACCAGGCATGATAAATTAGATAGACAGTACAGAGACACTAATCAGAGCAGCACATGAACAAGCTCTGAACACAAGATCAATAGAGGTTGAGACATACCACAACAGGCAAGACCCCAGATGCATGCTGTGCAAAGATGAGACAATCATTCACATTACAGCAGAGTCCAAGACGCTAGCAGGCAGAATGCACCTGGAATGCCACAACCTCATAGTGTCTGTCATAGTATCCAAAATTTCTGTCCAGAAGAGTGTATTCCTGGGAACAGCTAAGATACTAAGCAGAACCCTCAAGCTCCCAAGTCTCTGGTTGAGGATCAGAGCTTGAAGGAAAAAGACCGCAGGGGAGGGCGAGTGGGGAATTATTTTAATTTGAACACACTAATCTATGAAAATGTATGCTAGTCACTTAGTCACAAGTTTAGTAAGGTTCAACAAACTGGAGATGACACTCTGAAAAGTCCCAATATACTATGTATTAATATATTATGTTCCATTATATAGTATTTTATGTTCTATTATAGTATCAAGAAATGCAGAAATTAGATATGCAAGCATGGTCTACCAGGCCCCCTCCCTCCGAGACACACCCACTGCTGCATAACACACACAACACCTGCCCCTATTCTCATTCACATGATTTTTAAATCCCCTCACCTGTTTCCCATTTTACTCTCCTTTTATATAAGGCCCATAGGTGCTCTTCTCTAGTGCTGCACATTGAGGAGTTAACATCTGCACCGAAGCTGCTTCAGTACGCTCTTACTGCTTGTCACTCTTTTTGTTAGGGTTGTCTTTTGCTTCATGGAGAATGAAGACACCGTTCTGCATCACTCGCTTCCTCTCAGCATCACATTTGCATTGTTTGTATTGGCTTGAGTAACACAGACGTGTAATATCATGTCCTTCTGCCTCAAGACCAACATGCTCTTTGAACATATGAATGTATTTTCAACCTTGTTATATAAAATTACTAAGTGGTTTTTAAGAAAGAAAAATGTTTGTATTCTGCTGGTTAGGTAAAAGTGGTCATGTGGTTATGCATGAAAATGTCTGTCACACCGACTTAAGTTGGCAGTAATAAAGCATAGATCTAGCTAGATCTAATACACATCTGTTTGAGTATAAACTGTGATGTCATCCAACTAATTTACAACTGATTCTGGTGTCAGGGAAAGATGAAAATGAGAACGGAATTATAAATTATTAATTATTAAATTATTTTTAATAGGAATTGTAACATTTAGACAGACACACTTACTTTAACCGGAGGGTATTTATAAATCACATGGGCAGATCCCAACATGACAAATGAAATGAAACGGGGTGAAAATAAAGCAAAAGCAGAACTAAGGAAAACCAGAAAGAATATATGGAAAGACCCATGACACCAGGGAGGGGCAGTCATGACAGGAATATGTAGGACTAATCAGATCTTCATTAGCATCTGTTTGCAAATTTAGTTTACATATTTTCAGCTTTTTGTTCTACGTATGAGAACCATGCCAAAAGTTATGTGAGGGTTGGTATTTGTAATTTGTGATGCAACTGTTACATTTGGGAAGAAAGAATACCGTTAAAAGAATAGTTGAAGGATGTGAGATTTATTGAACACATCCTATAAATCCACTTAATCTTTCTAGTGGGTGGTCATATCTTTTTCTCTCACACTTGGGCCTTCTACCAGTGTTTGAGGGTGTGGTGCAATATTGTCACTGTTCCTAGGACTGCACTCTTCTGGACTGAGATTGAGGTCATCTCTGGGAACAGTTGGAGCTGGTCTCTCGTTCAGTCCCCGATATTTTTCCAACTTTTCAAATTCCTTTCTTTGGGTTTTCCATAATTTGTAACTCACTAATTCTAGGTGAATGGAGCACAAATGGCTTTGTAATAAAAAAAACAAAAACGTATAGATGGACTCCGGGATAGATGGATTATTCATATGGGCAGGGAAAGAAGGAAAACGGGTAAAATAATAACGACTTTAAACAAAAGAACCTTAAGAAGGAGAATAACAAATATTAAGACTGACAAACATACAAGACTAGGGTTGTACAGGTATAAAGTAGAAAAACTAAGCGCTGAACCACAGGCTTAAAGAAGCTCAACTAAAAAGAAGAGAAAATATAGCCGCAAGCGGCAATTGAGGGTCCAAGCACAGCATGGCAGACTTTTGAAACATTACGCAGCATCACCTCCA
>JAOXYF010000009.1:14638743-14654423 GCA_028565775.1 Sternarchorhynchus goeldii
TCCTGTATGCCCCACTCCTCCATGAATCTTGTATGTGCCAATGCCAAGTTCTCAGCAGTATGAGTGCTTGGAAAATGCTCTACCTTGTCAGGCAGACTAGGTTAGTATGCAAAATACAAGTCACACTGGACCAGGAACCCCTCGCAGGTTTCGGGGTTGCCGTCATACAATCCAGGGGCCGCAAGGTGGCAGCGAAAGCCCTCAGCCACTGTAGAGACCGGTGGTGCACAAACGCATCTCGGGGGTGAGGGTCTGCAGATGTTGAGCAATGGTGTTGACCATCGCCCTCTGCTGTCCCAGTTCCGCCTATAGGAAATCCGTGGCCGTCACCGGTGTTTCCACGGCGGGAGGTGGGGCAGCTGGAGGAGCTCTGTTCCACTCTGGCTGTACGTTCTGTGACGGCTGGTCGGAGGGAGCAGGAGCAGAAGCGACTGGAAACATACTGATGGTTTATTAAACAGAGAGGTTGCCAGTGGCGTGCAAAACACAAAAGAGCAAGCAATGTGAATATGCGATACACAAAATAAAGACCAGGTTTACCGGCAAGGCTATAAACATAAAGCTTGAGTTACAAACTGTAGCAGCGTGACACACAGAGGCTGAGAGTAGTTCACCAAGTTTGGCCAATGTACAGCACTGCCTAAACAGTGCAATGTCTCTAAAAGGTCAGTGGTGGCGATGAGCGCCAGGTGCGCTCAATACTCAGGTGATTGGGATCTAGGAAACGGTGGATTGGTAGGCGTGGCCTGTGGTTGGGATCTAAGCAACACTAGATTGGTGCGCATGGCCGGAGGGCTGGATGGCCAGCTAGACGTGACAGTAATCAAATGAACAAGATAACAAGCAGGCATGATTCTATGTAAATTGGTTTACTGTATTTTTATTAATGAACAATAATTCATAAATGAAGGAGTTCAACAAACCATCTTCTCTTAGTTTCTCCAGTGTAAAGCTAATTACATCTCTTTCACGTAATGCAGTGATGCGTGAGTAGGATGGTGGATTACAATTCATCCTTTTAATATTTTAGTGGCTGTTAATAAATGTACATGTAGAACATCTAAAGCAGTAAATAAATATGTGCAAGATATGTAATCAGCGGACCATAAGAATTAAGGATTTATTCTTTCCTGTAGCGAGGCATTTTGATACAAATGGGCAATGCATTAATGACATGTTTGCCTTGCCAGTTGTTTCTATGACAGCAACAAAATTAGAAAAAGAAAAAGTACTGCATTGTTGGAACTTTAGAACCTCATGGACTTAATGTTAGGATTTAAACATCAACTCTTCCTAATATAAACTGGTTCCTCCTTCTACAAATTCAGAACCTTTGCTTGCACAGGTGATGAAGAACCTCTGTCTGAAAAGTCCCGTTTCTTTGAAAACCTTGTGCGCTATATTTTTAAATATATATCTCTACTGTCCTGCTACAGTCTACTGCAGCTGAGTATCTGGAATATTATAATAGATAATATTGGATCATAATAGATCATAATTAGAGAACAGCAATGACTGTAGCACATAGAAAGATTACAGCTAAATTTTCTGAAGATTACAACAGTCAGTAATCAGTAGGAAGTGTACAGGCCTTTGCTTTGAATTACTTCAGCACATCTGCGACCACAGGACATCATTAGTCTCACATCGCTCTGGTGTGATTTTGGTCCACTCCTCTTCTAGTCTCTTCCATAGTTCTGTGACTGTTGTGGGTTTCTTGGCCATAACTTTGTCACCAAGGATTTCCAGAGGTTTTCTATTGGATTTAGATCAGGACCACTTCTTCTCTGTCCACACAACATGCTCCTCAGCAAAGGTGAGTCTAGCTTTTTGATTCTCAAAGTGTTCTCTAATTTTGATCAGTGTTCTTGTTCAATTGTGTCATTTAAGTTTTTTGCTGTGAATATATACAATTTATGAAATAAGCTTAAAATACTGCTATTTCGCTCCTGTTAGGATAATTTCACATGACCTTGACATTTAGGAAATTGTGTGTTGTTCTCTAATTTTGATCTCCAGTGTATATACACAAACACACCTCACAAAAAGTTCTTTTTGTGAGGCTTTCGGGTGAAATTTCAGGATGAATCTAAAATGCACTCTAGCCTTTACATGTGAACTTACTGTGACCTCTAAACCTTTGAATCTTTTGAAACTGTTTCAGTACAGTTTCAGTACAGTTTTTACACTACTGGCTGTTCTCTAACAAGGAGCCTAATGGCAAAATTCACAACAGGTGTTTGATCCATGAAACGACCAATGAATTTCCTGTTTCAATTAGAATTGGTATTTAAACAGTCCTGCTCATCATGTTGTTCACGTTTTAACATCATGAGACCAAGATGACACCTAACAATTGATCAACAGTACCTTGCCATTATGAAGTTCCAAACAGGATGTTCTCAGACAGAAGTGGCCACTGAACTTAGAGTGTCACAGTGTGTCATCAGCAGGTTGCAACAGAGATACCGGAAGAGTCACAGAAAGGCATGAAAATGGATGTTCCTGTGGAACCAGATGATGAATACCACACAACTCTAGGCACATTTAAGGGAGGTGAGAGGCACCCAAGTGTCATGTCAGACCATTCATTTACATCAGCATGGTCTGCATGCTAGATGACCTGCAAAGGTACCTGACCACACCACCAGTCATAGGCGTCATTGTCTTGCATTGGCCAGGGAGCATTTACGCTAGATGAGGGATCAGTGGGCATCATTGCTGTTCACTGATGAAAGTTAATTCACGCTGAGCATGAATTAAAAATGACAGCTGCCAGTGATGTTGGAGACATTATGGAGAGCACTATGCATCAACCACTGTTGTCACCAGACGAGCCTTTGGTAGTGGTGGTGTTAGTGTGGGCAGGTGTGCCTAGTCAATACAGAACTGCCCTACACTTTGTGAATGGTACAGTTACAAGCCCATACTACTTGAATAACATCATTAATCCAGTCATTGTGCATGACCAACATATTTCATCTTCATGGACAACAATGTTCCAGCTCATTGAGATTGCATCGTTAGGAAATGGCTGCTAGAGACTGGGGTACTTCAGATGGAGTTGCCTGCACTTTCTCCAGACTTGAATACTATACAAAAGCCTATGGGATCAGCTGAGTTGCCATAAAGAGGCTTGTAATTCTGTACCCAAGAACCTCAATGACCTGAGAGCCGCCCTTGAAGAAGAGTGGGATGCCATGCCTCAGCAGACTTGTGAACAGCATGAGACATCATTGTTGAACTGTAATTTTAAGTTAATGAGACACTGACATTTTTTGCTAGGGCATACCCACCACTGTTGGATTTTGTTTCAATAAATTGTTTGAGATGAGGAACTCACCATTGCATTGCTTCTACTTAAATGCCCTACTTTATTACTGTAGCATGAAGTTTACATGATAAAAGTCCGCATTTTTAGTAATTTTCGAAATAGTATTTTGTTTACACACACACATATATATATATGTGTGTGTATGTGTGTGTAAACAAAATACTATTTCGAAATTTACTAAAAATGCGGACTTTTATTATGAAATACAGCTGACGCGGAAATAAAACATAACGACCTTAGTTTCTGTCGGCAAGCATGGATGGCAAGTGACCGTAGGTTCGGAATGATGGCTAAATAAAAATAATACGCGATTAAAATTACAGGACATATTTCATTCTACCCACTTGCAATGGCCGTCGCGAAGTCTGGTCCACTGCGTCACCTACTCAGCTTGACTGTGTTAAATCAAATAAGAAACTACCAAAGACCGTTCAGGGAATCACCGCGTAAACTCATCACCAGTTTTGCAAATCGGAAGGGCACGTATAACCACACCACAAACCAGTTTTTAACACATCAACGAAGCTTTCGAGGGACAAATTCAGTAATGATCACAAAGATTTTGACGGTGGATGAAATATTTTCCAAGAAATCCTTACATGACTATCTAAAAAAAGTAGAAACAGAATATGATCGCTGTTGGCAAGCTGTGAACGCTGCAGATATTCAGCGTTCGGACTCCGAGGAATTAAGAACAAAAAGGGCAAGAATATCTTTTTTAGCGCCGTTGATTAAAAAAATAAAAGATTTGAAATTAAAACAGAGGGAGTTTGAGGAGACTGGGGCGTTACTAAAAGGTAGGAATGGATAGCTAATTTATTACTGGTTGAACAATGTTATGGTTCATTATATTAAGTGTTAAGTTGTCCTATCCAACTCTAAACTCTCTTTAGAAAACGACCCGGATATGCGCGAACTTGCACAGGCCGAGAGGGAGACTTGTCAAGCAGCCATTCAAGACATGAAACTAATAGTAGGTTCCTACATGCCACATAATTATTCATTAGGACTATTATATCAACGTAATAGACGAAAATTATGCAGATTATTATACAATAATATAATATAGTAATATCTTTCTGCAGTATTTCAAACAACAGTCAATACTATTTGACTTTTAATACTTGTAGATCCTCTCTCTTCTGATCCCTGATGAGGAGTCAGACATGAGTGATCTGGTTCTAGAGGTTACAGCTGGAATAGGAGGTCAGGAAGCCATGCTCTTTACAGCTGAGATATTTGCCATGTATCAGAACTTCGCCTCTTTCCATGGATGGAACTTTGACACTCTGGATTTCATGGCAAGTGACTTAGGTCAGTTTCAACGCTACCAAAGGTTAAATCTGAAAACTGGGACTATTTGTGTCTGTTGTATTGGCTTGGGGGAAAATAAATGACATGTCATGTTTCATTGTCTCTCATGCTTGCTCAGGTGGGGTAAGGCATGCCACCGCCAGTATCAGTGGCCCATTGAGCTATAAGAAGATGAAGTTTGAAGCAGGAGTCCATCGCGTTCAGAGGGTCCCAAAGACAGAGAAACAAGGACGTATACACACCAGCACGATGACTGTGGCAGTACTGCCTCAGCCAGCAGAGGTCTGCCAATATGAATTGTCATAAATAATGTCGGTAATATTGTAATGTCATTTTATTATACCGAGCAACTGCTATGATTACTTGTTCTTTATATAACCAGGGTGATAAGTTTGAGATTCCATAATAAGTATCTTACCTTATAATAAGTTTGATGGTATATTATACTCAAAACATTTACATACACTTTGTCAAAAAACATTCATACTATTTTCATGTAACCACACATTTTTTTGCAAAGTCAATTAGGGTACTTTGTTCATAGCAAATGTATTTTTAAGGCACTCGATTCATTCCTACTTTATCCATAAGCCCAGTTCCTCCTTAGCAGCAATTCTGAAACAACTTGAAGCAACGCAAACATCTGAGCAGGCAATTGTATGTAAATGTAAAAATCTTAGGGCTATACAGACACTGTATTGTTCAGGAAGGAAGCTAAAATGAACATTAAGGATTGAACAGACTTTACTCTGAAAGGTTCAACTGAACCCCAAGCTGATGACAAAGGAACCAATGAAGCAGTTTGAGGCATCAGTTACAAATGTATCAACGCCCACCATTTAGAGTAAGGGTGTCGAACTCAGCCACTTAAAGGGCAATATTCAAAAATCTCAAAGAAAATTTTTAGTTAAAATTTTAATTATTTAACTGTATTACCTGCACTGTCGATTGTTTATTCAAAATGTCAAAACTGCAACATCAAAATTTAGGCTCTTGAAGTAGGCCTTCAAATACTATACTAATACTAGCTATATTCGCTATATTACAAAAATATCTAACAACAGATTATTAAACCTAATTATTAAACCTCTTTATATGTCCTCAGAAGGCAGGTCTTTTAAACGTACCTATTTGCTTGAACCAGACACTTGGCATGTTTTCTTTGCTGCAAGTTCATTCATTCTTAATTAATTCTTCTGCAACATATAATTTGAAGTCCACCCCACAAATTAAAACTTACTGTAGTATCAGTGCTCTCATCAGTAGCCAGTGAATAAGCTAAAAAGTCATTTCCTTTTTCAGTGACATGCTACTAAGTAACTTTAAGTATGTGATGCTTAAAAAATATTAATAGAAAATCTAAACAATTTTCAGGGATGAATTGGAATTTGCTGCAAGTCTGATGTGGCCCGTGGGCTTTGTGTTTGACGTGGGATTTAGAAAGTTCTACACTGAAATGCTGTGATGCTAGGAAGAAGCTCTTACTTCAAAACTAGCACAAAAAGTCAGACCGAAGTCCTGATGATGACCTGCAAAACCTTTTGCTCTGGTCAAATAAAATTGAGTTTGTTCATAATCAGTGATATGATTCATGTTTTGTTTTGTTTTTTTACTGGTGTTAAAGAACACCAACATATCTGTTCAGCATGGCAGGGGCAGCATCATGTTGTTTTGATGGGAAAAGGGACTGGTGCACAGCGTAAAGGAGGATTATCTAGAAATACTGAAGCAATGCTTTGAGCCATCAGTCTGAAGGTTACTGAAGAGTTTACTTATGTGATTATACTGTATTGTATTCACAGATTTGTTTCACTATAAACCCTAAAGACTTGAGGATAGACACAAAGAGAGCCAGTGGAGCTGGAGGACAACATGTTAATACAACTGATAGTGCGGTGAGGATTGTCCACTTGCCAACAGGTAAAAAGATCAAAACCAGAGAATTCTAGTCAGTTTTCATATGGGTCTCCATAAATTTATGGTAGACTATGAAACCATTCACTTATTAACTCTGTTGTATCACCAGCTGGCTATAATAATTCTGATTGTATGTTAGATTCCTAAGTTTGCAGTATGGAAATTCCTTGTAAATGTTGGAACTGCAGGCATGGTGTCTGAGTGTCAGCAAGAGCGCTCCCAGCACAGAAACAGAGAGAAGGCCATGCAGGTGCTGCGTGCCAAGCTCTACAGCGCAAAGCTGGAGGAGGAGACCAGTAAGAGATACCAGACTCGCAAACTTCAGGTACTCTGTTGATCTGTGGCTGTAGGAGGACTGAAAATACAGCATATGGCTGTATAGGGCTTTCCTGACGTAGTTTATGCCTATTTAAGGAGTAAACTCAGTTTTAATTAATTTAAAACTTAGTCTTGAATTAAGCTTAATCTATGCATGACTGCATTCTGAGTATCGTTCAATGTATCTGTGTGGTCAATCTTTGTGAATTTATAACAACTTGTTTGTATTTAATATATTGGGCATATACTAATATAGGGATCTCCAGTCCAGCCCTGAATGTCCAGCCAACCCATACATTAGTTGTATTCCAAGAACTAGACTGTTGGCAGTGAAATAAGATGAACGATCCTCTAGGACTGAATTTGTAACTGTTCACTTACTTTGTGCTGATGTGTTTACCCTGCTGTAACAGATTGGAACTAAAGGAAGATCAGAAAAAATCAGGACCTACAATTTTTCTCAGGACAGAGTCACTGATCATCGGATTGGGAAAACTCTGCATGATGTACATGGCTTTTTATTAGGAGAGGAGCTTCTGGATCAAATGAGCACATCTTTGCGGCAGTTTTCTGAACAAGAAGATCTCATGGACATTCTGGAGAACAAATGACTTGGATCAATAATTTTATGTGACCGATTTAGAAATGAGTAATAAATAAATGCCTTTTGGAGATGTCCTGTGTTGTATTTAATGCTTATATGTGCTCTTAATAATGATTCACTGATAACAATCATGGGTTTTCTTTAGTGTTCTGGCAACCAAAGTTTATGAAATGTGAGATCCTGTCTAACAGAATCACTTCAACAAACAACAAATTATATACAAACCTCATTTGTCCTCCAGAGGACCATCAGCAATGCTGATGCCATTCAACACTTGGAATTTTATCTTGAGCTGTTTTGTGCTATACAAAAAAGTCATTTTCTTCTGCTGAACGTGCTACTGTACTGAGGCCAAAGTTAATTCCGCATGTATCCTTATGGTTCGTTAGAGCATACTGGCATAGGCACAGATGCTAAAAGTGCTGATATGATAAAGATTGAGGTTTACCTTGCTGTTTATCTAACGGAGACAAACAATTTTATTTGGCCATCTTTCTTATACATTATATATTAAAGTGCATAAGAGTGAATTCTGATTCAATATTTCACTCCATTAAAAAGTCTAGAGATGTTATTACCTTTTCTGATGGTCCCCTGAAAGAAAAGTGCAGAACCAAAAGAAACAGCTTATCAACTAACAGGATGATTCTTGCATGTTAATTGGCCTTTGTCAAATAATTTCAAATTACTGCACCAGAACTGAAAGCATCACGTAATGCTAGAGTTATGTTGCCTGTATAAAAAATATAACTTTTACTTTTTAAGTAGTTCTATCTTACACTGAACAAAGCTATTCCACGAATTTCAATGCCAGTAAACCCAATGTGAGCTGTGAAATGACAGACTAATGTGATGTGAGAAATGTGTCTATTGTCTGTATCCTAGGAATAGTCTTTTTAATAAGGAATCATGTGTCTTAAAAAAGTTTTAAACCATTCTAAAAAGCACAAAGATCATCACGTACTTTACACATTTCACCTTGGGGTGTGAAATACCTTAGTAATAGGCGATAGTTTGCATTCAGTGACAACGCCTACTTTATACAATAAACACATATAAATGGACAGTTGCATACCGTATCTCGTAAACAATGCAGACATACTAAACTAATAACACAGAGGTTACAATAAAGTGAATTTTAAAGGCTACCTTCCCCCACTTCAACTACATAAAATTTATGGGCGGCATTCCCTTGTTGCTCCAGGGACCTATGGTGTTGCTACATTGTCCCATACCCTATTGGTCGCGATAAGTTTAAAGGTACTGTACTCTGCTCTGATTGGTTAGTGTGTTTTTGACGCGGAATTCAAACGTTTTAGCAACTGGCGCTTTTTCAGATTTCGTTTCAGTATTTCGTGGCGTCTGGATTTAGCGCGTACTACATATCTAGCTAACGATGTAGAATTACTGTAGACTATTCGGTGCAATAAAAGTTGGTTGTGAGGACTGTCTACAAAAGTTGGGCCTTTAATTTCAAGGTAAAAAATTGTTTAAGGTGTAAGAAAAGTACTTGTTTTGTTGGAGTTTCTATAATGTGTCTTAGCATGTAATCTTATGAATATTCCACACTCGAAGCTACATGGTTGATTAGCAAGCTAGCGTAATATTTTTGCTTTTTTGGATTTCGAGTCCGTTACCAAGTTTCGTGTATTTAAATGGTGTAAAATGACGAGTTTTGTAAGAAGGTGTTATCTATAACTATCATCATGTTAAGCTCCCTATATATTGGCTAAGATTTTTAGCTAGATAGCTAGCTTTCTTAGGCGCCTAAAATTTGTCCCCTAGTTGGCAAGCTAGATGTTCGAAAAATTTAACTTTGAATTAAGAGGAACAAACTCCTTTCTTTGGTACTGGGAGCAACATCAATGTTATTCTATAGATAAGCTGATGGTTTTTTTTCTTATTGTAAATCATCACAGCTAGCTAACTAGATAGCTATTAACATTACAACGATGTACCCACACCTTGAAACTATTGCAACCATGTCGCAGTTTATGACTGTTAAATTTGAAACGCTAAACTCGTAGCTAGATAACTGCTATCTTAGACAACTATGGTGGCTAGAATGTAACTAATTCAGAAATACTAACTTCGTTGCTATAGCAGAAAACTTAAAATATTCGAAATGTGTAGTAAGTATTCAACTAGCTTGTAGATAACCGACTAGTTGGCTGCTTTTGTTCACTTGTTTGTAGGGCCCCGTTTCTGCTTATCCTGCGTTTGTTTAACAACGGATGATGGCTAGTTAGCTTACGGTAGTCAAATGCTAGCTGTTAATATTCTGTTTTTTACAGATTTGGCCAAGCACCGTAATCAAAAGCTGATTACAATTATGAAGTGTCTCATCCGGAGTAAAACTCCAGCAGCTTCGCGCCACACGCAAAAGCAGAAAGTGGAAGCTGCTGAACAGTTAAAGGGACAGGCTACACCGCGAAAAATATGCGCCACCGACTCGGAAAAAGCCCCGCGCTCTCCTGGCGCGCCCACCATCTCCCGCCATGGTGACGGAGACTTGAAAGGTCCTCATAATAAAGAGAACTGCAAAGAAAAGCGTTGTTCTGTGGAGGAGATATATGACAACGAACTTGTTTTAAGCAGTTCTAGTTTAGCAGAGGACAGTGGATATCTGTCCCTTCACAACAGCCAAATTGATTACGGAGATACAGACACACATGGTTCAGAAACTTTAGAGAGATGTCCAGAGGAAACAGAATCGAGCCTTTCTCCAGATGTTTGTTCTGACTCCAAATCAGCTTGCCTTCCTGTACTGAAATTCCAGGAGGACGTATGCAGAGAACTGGCTAAAAGCTACAGAAAAAGTCAAAACTATGACTGGACTGTAATTGACAAGATGGCCGAAAATTATGGCCTTCATAACGTCATTGGAGGAAAGATGGGTCTGGATTATGTGGACATATTTTGTGGTCTATTGAAGAAAGATATGAAACACATCCTCACCAAGATCCTTGCTTTACTTGGCGAGTGGGACTTGATAAAGTAAGATGATATTCTTTTACCATAACCCAATATATTAAATGTTAAATATGCACTATGGTCTAAAATGGTATTACTTTTAACAGCTGTAAAATGGTCAGCAAGACATGGTGGAAAATCATTTGCCAAGATGAAAGAGCCCTTCAAAGATGCAGACAAGCAGAGAAAATGCTAAAGGTAAAGAGTTGTTTTAAGATGGACTGAAGTTCCCCTGTACTCGTGTTTCGATGTCCCCCCCTTCTCATTTGTCTTCTCATTTTGATTATAGGACCCGGGGAGGCCAGAGGGGTCTTTATCCAGAGACTTTGGCCTTAACAGGGTGGTGTTTTCCTGTCTGCAGAGTGTAGCCTCCTCCACCCCTGTCCACAAACCTACAAAGAAGACCATGCACCAGACAGATAGCACTTTAACCACAGCCAACCCAAGTCGCTTTGAAAAGTTTTTTGAGGTAAGAAGTTTGTATGTTCTGTAGGCATTTGTTTTATTTGCATCAGTAATGCAAACGACCACATCTTATTTGTAACACGGCAGATCTGATTGACTTTTGCTGTAGGTTGGCACATAACTTAAAAGGGATGTGAGCTTTTCACTTGTTCACTCATGCTAGACCTGAGTTAATGGATCTTTCTGATTTTTCCTTTAGGCTGCTAAATCGCTGAAGGTGCACGAGGCGCTACGGTCTTGCCGCATCTGTGGTTCTCCAGCGCGGTTCAACGCTGCCGCGCAAAGGGCCGTGTGCATGCGTGCCAGCTGTGCCTTTGACTTCTGCTCACTGTGTCAGTCAGTCTACCATGGCTCCGCCCCGTGCAAGAGGGGCGTGGTCCGGTCGTTGCCACGTTCACAATCTGCGCCTGTTGCGGGTTCCGCCCGCAGCAAGCGCAACGTCCGACGGCTCTGAGCTTGTGAAGGAACGTACACCTAATGCACCTTTATCCTTTTTCTTTCCTTCTTTCTTTCTCTTTTCACCCCCTTTTATAAACAGAAAAAATGTGACTTTTACAATCAAACTTTTATATTCTGGGCTGTTTTAGAAAGTGTAGGTCAAACTGTGTTCTAGTAGCTCATGTCTTGTAAATTACTATCATTGATGTCCAAGGAAAAAAGGAGCGTTGAACAGCTGGCTCAAATGATAATGTAATGTTTTACATTAATGTTATAAAGTTTTATAGGAGATGTAAATGTATTAATGAAATGAACAGTATTTGTCTGCTTTGTCAATCCAAACTGTAAATATTTACATGGCTGAATAAAGGGACCTATATTTTTAAACTGATTGTCTGATTTAACATTGGAATATGGACTTATCCTTTTTTGCGTTCCTTCTGTATGCTCAGTTTCACCGTTTTATTGGTCGTTGCTTAAAGTGGCAATGCTTTTGTTAAAATAAACTGAAAATATAGTCCATCACTTTGGTGCCGTTTAAGACGTTTTCAGATGGTATTTGTTAAATTGCCTTATTTGTATAACTAGCTGCGGCTTGAACGTTATGGTTATGTTCATTGATGCAAGATTAAAGTGGTCATTGTTGCGTTTGCGGGCTAGATGGCGCTAAACACCTTTAAATGTTGGAACGTTCCTGTCCACTTACTAGCGCCACATGACATTTGTGTTTGGTAGATTTCTTTGTGGAGATGTGAGTAGCTAAATACTGATTGGCTGCACAATACGTGAAAGAAGAATGTAATCTTGTCATCACTATTATGGTTATGAAATGTGATTTATTTCCCTGAATTTGGCTAATTCCAGAACAGCTTTTTTATAGCCAAAGTTACTTGGAAAGCAAGGGTACTGGTATGTCTAAATACGCTTTATGTTTAGATATTCTCTGAATTTATGTCAAGTTGAATGTTTATTACAGCTGTGTTACTAGCACTTCATTGCTGTACCCAAACATACAATGCACAGATTGCAAACCTGACTCTGCTTCCTAATTTCATAATCATATCACCTAATTACACAGCATCAGTGCATACAAAACATTAAAAGCAGCATACTTTATTTGATAAATTGTATATTTGTTGCTCACTTGAATTCAGTCTTTGTAAAAGTCATGGTGAAAATAAGTCTTAAACATGCAAACAGCTGCTCATCTGTTTGAATAGTTGTGCTCTAGCTATCATATGAGGATATGATTTTACTCTGAAAGCCATTCTAATCTGGCTGAAACTGGATAGGGATATTGGTTTACATGCTAGACGAGTGAACGACTGGTGATTTTACGTCTTTGTAACATAATTTATCCTTTTGACTTTGGATGCTGTTTGAAAAGCATCAAAATAAGAGGGACTGTTCAGACAGGAACTGGTCACATTGTGAAATAATTTGGTATCACAGTTTTTTAAAAGATATATTCAGCTTTTCAAAAACATTTAAACGGTCATTGCGTTAATAATGGTCATATTAATAGTAAATCCACTTTGAACTATTAATTTTCATATTGTGAAATCCTTATTTGTGATCCTTTTGTATTTTTTGAAATACTGTTTGGCCCTTGCTTTGCTACTTTGACAAACTCTTCCAGCCATTTCCTAACCAGTGCCATAGGTTTCAGGCCAGTGAAGACCAGCCAGTCAGAATGATGCTGGCTCGTTTTTATTTGTCAGTGTCATTGGGCCAATCTCAATATATACTTGCTTTTAGTTCTATGTTAATACACAGTGCTTTTCTTCTTATTTAGTTCTTCCTGAATTGTTTACACAAAATGTCTTAAACTCTCTTAATTATCTTAAAATAACAACTGTCTCTGCAAAAAATGTGTTCTAAATGTCATATAACAGCCAGAATCCTTTCCATTAAGTTCCCAAACCAGAAGATCATATCAATTAGTGCAACACTGCTGTAAAGCATTGGCTAGCCTTGTCACTAACAGAATCTACTAAAAATGCTAAATCATATATTATCATGGAACTCATCAATTCATTATAGATCATAATAAAAATAAGTGTTGTTGTTCTGAAATAAATCTGCTGGAAATACTCACTAATAATACCAGCCCTCCTAATTGTTGAGTGTGTCTCTCTTAGACTCTTAGAATGGTCATTTTCTTGAAATGGTCTGGAGTATGGCTCTACACCAATTCAAGAAAATGACTGTTCTAAGAGTCCTTTTCCCCTGACTTAGTAATTAGTACATTAGCGTCAGTACTGGTTTGAGGCCAGCCAAGCTGCCGCTCCTGGCATCTAAGGCACTCTACTCTGCTGCTGAAATGTCAGCATGCAGCTGACGGTTCTTGTGCTGCAGAATGATGCCCAGTCTGACAGCTGTTTGCAGTTACTTGCTACCTCGCTCATGGCCACACCACAACTCAAAGGCTAACCATAGCTCATAGGTGACGCACCTCCACACACCCTTCTTTCTTTCCCTCAATGTAGATGCTGAATTCCTATCACAATCACATTATTTTTTCTCCAAGTTTATTTATATAACAACTTTTACAACAGTCGTTGTCTCAAAGCAGCTTTACAAGTGTTTGAGTTCAAGCCCCCAGTGAACAAGCCAAGGGCAACAGCGGCAAGGAAAAACTCCCTAAGAGCGTGAGGAAGAAACCTTGGGAGGAACCAAGAATCAAGAGGGGAGCCCATCCTCTTCTGGCTGACACCAGTCACCATGACAACAAGATAAATATATTAATAAATATATTAATAAATAAATATTAGCTATATCAAAGTCCAGGGCTGTGCCACAGCAGGGCAGGGGGGAACCAGGGGTGCTGATAAGGACCTCCATAGAGTTGATTAATCTCGTTGATCCAGCTGATTTCTGATTTATCGCTGATATATAGCAGTGGAATAACTAAACATATGGTTTGAGCTAAAAAAAAAAAAAAGCTTGTTAGGCAAAGAATTTGGTCCTTCCTGTCGCAGGGAAAAGTCCTATAGGGACTTGAAATGATTGTATTCCATTTATTACACCACACCAGCAGCCACTGAATCCTGCAGCTGAGGATGTCACCTGGACACATTGTGACATAAGAAGTACGTATACAACCTCTCCATTTCAAAGTACCTACTCACATGTTCACGTTACAACAACAAAGGCAAAAGCAGACTCCCATCTTCTGGTGCGTCATCCTGTTTGGGCAGAGCATGGCAATTTTCCCATTGAGAGATATGTTCTGGAATTAAAAAAAAAACTGTGACACACTTGTGTAATTGTCTCTGTCACTGTGATATTTTCTTTTGAATGTAACTAGCTTTTCTGCTTCCATCTATTACATTCTTGATCAGACATATGTCAATTCCACGGGCTTCATCATGTTGTATAATGACCCAGTGGTGTGCATGTGTAAAGCGGATACCTCTTCTGTGTGGCTTAGGTATATATGCAGGTATTTTTTTGCAGGAAGCACAATTACTGTTGTCCAGTGTATTGCTATAGCCTGTATCCTGCTTACATGTTTCTACAAAGACAATGCCATAAAGCATGTAGAAATGCTCCGGTTTGCCAGGGGACACGCTGATGCTTCCACCTACCTGAGGCTCAACATCCACTTTGGAGGGACTGCTGAGTCTAGAAATTGTATTATAAATATGGGCTGCTACTAGCTGGGCCACTCAATGGAGGATGGATTTCCCTTCTGAGTTTTGGTTCTCCCAGTGTTTCTTCCTAATCCCCACCTAGAGAGTTTTTCCTTGCCACTGTCACCCCTGGCTTGATCATTAGGGACTTGGACCCATGCATTTGTAAAGTTGCTTTGTGACAAATTTATTTATGTAGCACATTTTACAACAATAAAAAGTGCTACATAAATAAATTTGACTTTGACTTTGACTTTGTAGCCCCTTCTTCAGAAAGGTCAGGCTGCTATAGTCCAATCCCAAAGTAAAAATCATATATGTCATAGATTTCCTTCCATTTTGCTAAGAGACACATTACAGAACCCTTCAAAATCTCAGCAGAAGAGGCATACAGGCCCATACACAGAGGGTCCTAGTTTACAGTGGGGGAAAAGGTATTTAGTCAGTCACCAATTGTGCAAGTTCTCCCACTTAAAAAGATGATAGAGGCCTGTAATTGACATCATAGGTAGACCTCAACTATGAGAGACAAAATGAGAAAAGAAATTCAGAAAATCACATTGTCTGGTTTTTAAAGAATTTATTTGCAAATAATGGTGGAAAAAAAGTATTTGGTCACCTACAAACAAGCAAGATTTCTGGCTGTCACAGACCTGTAACTTCTTCTTTAAGAGGCTCCTCT
>JAOXYF010000009.1:14659263-14690906 GCA_028565775.1 Sternarchorhynchus goeldii
TCTCTCTCTCTCTCACACACACACACACACACACACACACACACACACACACACACACACACACACACACACACACTTGCTCTTGCTTGTTTGAGGTTGCTTGAGTGATGCCCAGTTTTAAACTAAGAGAACCTATTTACTCATGAGAACAGGTATGGTCTGCATGCAGTAAATGCTCATCTTATTGCAGTGTTTTCCACTGTTAATGGCTTACCAGTGGTATATGATTCAGAAATTCATCTACACTGATATCATCATAGCTCTCCCGATAGGTCGTCTCTCCTCCAGTGGAGTCCTCCTGTTCAGTGGGAGAATCTTCTAGACTGCAAACATATCGAAAAGATAAAATCAACCATCTGGTAGAACATAACCATAAAATTACATTTAATCCATGTTTGGGAAAGCGGTCCATTGAACACCCACTCGCTGTTACATGTCAAACCTTTTCTGTTTGGTGAGCTTGGTCATGATTAAGCCTACCTTCTTTTTCCTGTTAAAACAGAGTTCAGGTATTTTTTCACTGCCATTTGCTTGCGGAAACGACTGTAGTTGTCTGTGAATATTGCATCTGAGTGACGCTTCACAGGCGCCTGCTCTTCCAGCAGATCATCACTAGAACGGAAAGTTGTGAAACACTGAGCTAGTGTGAAATTACAGGGGCTAACAGGCTCACAGAGTGTTGAATGCAGCTTGCTACCATAAAGGGTGATTTGGGGTTGAATTTCTAGGAGCTCAATTAATACAGGTGATTTTTCTGTTTAGACTACAGTTAATAGCCTAATAGCCTGTTTGACAAGCAATAAATAGACATGTCCATGCCTTCCAAGTCAACTTTTAATAACAGAGCAACAGTTAAAATTAATATTGTTATTAAATAAGATAAATATTACACATTGTCATTGTCATTGACATTGTCAGTGTTTGGTGAGCTAAACAGTAACAATGAGCTTTCTCATCTGGGTCTTCAGCAGTTATATTTCTTTAAATTTAACCACATCCTATCAAATTAATCACGTTCTATCACACTTCTCAGACTTTTCAGTTAACATTTTCAGATTATCTCAGATTAATTCAATTAAAACCAGTCAACATCCTTTCTCAATAACTGCATACAAAACTCAACCTTGAGGTTAGGCGCAAACCCAGCCCTCCCTACCTGACTCGCTTTCCGATCAGCGATTCCAGATACCGTCTCGCGGAAAGCTGTCCTAGAAGTTTGCTGTATCCGCTTGTGAAGAGACCGTCTGCGTGTCTCGCGGCTCTGTAAAAATATATATATCGATTCAGAAAGGTGACGGACATTGCTTCTTAGATACATTAAAGTTTCTTTTCTGGTTAAATAAAATCAAACGTACGAACAAACACCCGTTGCATGATAGACATCATATCTAGTATATTTCTCGTTGTTAAAAAAACATGAGAATAGTTTAAACTAGTAGAAACAGTTGATCCAACAGAACATTTACTCAACACAAAATGAATCTCTGTGGAATACATTACTTCAAAATTCTTTCAGAGCTTTCCACTACCTTTGCCGAAAGGTAGCCTGGCTTTCATTCCAGGTTTTAAATAATAATATATGTTTTAGACCAAGCGTATATTTCGGCATCTTATATTTGTAGGACAACGCAGATGCATTCTTACCTCATGGAGGCGTAGGGTAAACTTAAAGTCCGTGAATATAATACGCTGCACAGGGCTATGAGAAGAAGTAGCTGGGAACCGTTCCTTTTTAACATCGCTTTAATCCTGCACAGGAAGGGAACAGTTTTGCTCACTCCACCCGTTTCACTTTGTTCTCTAGACTCTAGTGTGTATGATGGTCAAATTCTTTGGTGACACGCTCTGAAAATAAAAGTTCGCACGAATAAAGTGAAATATTCATTAGCAATAAAACAACCTGTATATAAAAAAATAAATTATGAGAGAAGCTTTTGGTTGCGCTGAAGCCACGACAAATCAACAAAACAAACGATCTGTCATATAAAAAGTCAAATATAAAAAGAAAAACACGTGTGAATAATATTTAAATACATTTAAAATGTCTATTTTCAAGGAAGTATGTAAAGAATGAGCACTTACACGTGCAAATATGAATCTGTACGAATAAACGTTCCTTTCGAGCACTGACCGTGGTCCTGAAACAAGTGAAATATCTCCCAAAGTTGTATGAAGAAGGCTCCCAGGCTCTTCTCCAGGACTGACGTCTGTTTGAATGGCCTCACCCTCCGTCTCGATTTATATATCTGAATATTTTTCTCAAATGGGAACACAATCGGATTTTATCTGGGCTTGTACGTCATAAAAGTAGTCCCACTGGGATTTATGTGTTCGTCATTGGTTTGCTGGCATGCTCAGTTCATGGAGGCAAAAAAGATTTTTCTTAGCACAGAATGACGTTTTTGTCGTAGTTAACATTATACATATCAAGTTTTCGCATGTAATTTCGGATGAAGAGACTTATTAAGAGTAATTCAAGAACAGTGCCTAATTTGAGGATCTTGCACTGTTAATAACAATGTCTTGATGTCTTGAGATATTTGTATGGAGATTTTGTTAACAGTGAAATTGACTATGAGCCTAGTTTGATTCTTAACTTGCATAGATGGGTGATAGCATATATCAAGGACACTGGGCATACCCCATTTACTTTTTGCTTCAATTTTTTGGATCATTTTGAACAACAACAACAACAACAAAAGAATAATTGAATGAAGTCCAGTTCAATTGCCCACTGATTCCATTTGGTGAAAAGACTTTGCAAGGGCCCTAAGGTACATACAAGTAGGCTTTTCACTGAATAAGCACATCATGAATGGACTTAACATTTCAGTTTTGCAATCCATTTCAACCTTTTCCACGACTTGCTCTGACGTGATCACTGTGATAAAACTACACAATATGACCTGTTTATTATCAGTAAAATAGTTATCACTAGATATTATAACTGCAGTATTGCAAAGTCAATATATTTCTGATCCGTATATTTGTCATGCTCATCTTTAAAAAAATTAGCCCAACCAGAACCAACTGAATGCTTTTTGGGTAGTGAACAAAAATCTAATCCAACTATCCAGATATTTGACATATTTCAATTATTTAATTATTTTTGTTATAGCTTGAGTTTTTTTTTATCCTGAGTAGTCACACTGCTTTCTTTTTCCTCTTCAGTCTTTAACTGTACACATAGACATACATATAAACACAGTTACATCAACACTTAATGATCACTTTTTAGAAAATGTCCCTTTTATTTACACTGACTAGCCTCTTGGTATATATAGCTTGGAGATTCATTACAACTACAGAAAGGAGTGTATCGGTTTTCAGGTGCAGTTTGTCAGCCACCATTTGCCTTCTTTACCACTGGGCTACAGATTGTAGACCTATAAGATATACTTATAAGGTAGTTGTTTCTAATAATGTGGTTTGTGAGGGTATAGATTATTTCAATTATTAATTAGGCATAGAACTCAAAACGTATTTCCATCGTTCAAATGTATACTGATGTGATAAACGTGGAAGCCTTAAGAAGCAACTGTGTCTTAATGAGTTTCTGGGATACTTCTGCATGGTTCATCCACACAGTTTGAAACACATGTCTTTTAATGCTAACAAGATCAATTACACATTTAAGAAATATGATTATAAATTATACAAAAATTTTTTTTTTTTTCAGAAGCAAAAAGTATTTTTTCAACATTTCATCTTTAATAACTTCCAAAGAAACATGAAGCAGCTCTGTCTATTTTAGATTATGAGGGCTAGTTTGGCACAAGCAGTAAGTTATGTTACAGCTCAACCTCAAGCCTTGACTCACACAGTGCTAATAGAATTATTCCCAGCATTAAATGCATTAGCGCCAAAACTGCTGGGAGCTGATTTAAACCGGTATGTTTATAAGCCAAATGTGCAGAAAAGCTTAAATCCTCTGGAAAAGATTGCTATGGTCATGCAGTGTATTTTGTTCCACAAAACAAGATTGAAACATGGACTGTTTTAAACAGCATTCAGCTGTTTATGATATTGAGAGAGCCAATCAATATCAGCATAGACCACAGATAAATCTAGTTGATGCTCATGTTGATGGCTAAAGCTGAAGTTCATTTCTGAACACTTCTTACCACAGATGCTACTGGCTGCCTTACAATGTCCAGAGACACATTCATTGAGACAGAAATGAATGCTTTGTGAGACTGAAGTGAATGCTTTGTGAGACAGAAATGAGCATATTGTGAGACGGAAACAAGTCCTTTGTACAGAGCTTTGTGGAGTGCCTGCGAGTATTCTCGCCCCCACAGTGAGTCAGTTTTAAACAGTTCTCTGTAGAAACACTCACTACTTAGCTAGTGACCTTAACAGTGTTCCAAATTATTTCATCTGCATTGCTCTTTGCTATGGCCTGGGTCCTGCTGTATGCAGTGATTAATGAAGAGGTCCAAATGGCTCCAGTAAATCACCACAACAGATGAAAGAACTTGCCAGTGCAGGGACTGTTCCAACCGAAACAGGTTAGACCAAAGTTTGGAGTTGAGACATTGATGGACACTAGAATAATGTAAAAACAAATGGCTCCTATGGGCCATTCAGTCCCTCTACAAACAAAGCAGGATCTTGGTTCGCATGGCCGGTAGTAAGTGGAATGCTCTCTCTGGGTCGGGAGTGAATTCTTGCCCCAAGTGGAGGAGTTCAAATATCTCGGGATCTTCCTCACAAGTGAGGGAAGGATGGCGCGACAGGCTGATAGGCAGATTGGTGCTGCGTTTGCAGTGTTGTGGACCCTGTACTGGTCTGTTATGGTGAAGAGGAAGCTGAGCGAAAAAGCAAAGCTCGTTCTGACTCTCATCTATTTCTATGAGCTCTGGGTAGTGACTGAAAGCACAAGAGCACAGATACAAGCATCTGACATGATCTTTCCCTGCAGGGTGGCCCAACTCTCCCTTAGAGACAGGGTGAGGAGCTCGGCAATCCGGGAAAGGCTCGGAGTAGAGCTGCTGCTCCACCACATTGAGAGGAGCCAGCTGAGGTGGTTCGGGCATCTGGTCTGGATGCCCCCTGGATGTCTCAAGGGAGGTGTTCCAGACATGTCCAGTGAGGAGGAGACCCCAGGGAAGACCCACGACATTTTGGAGGGATACATCTCTCGAATGTCCTGGGAATGCCTCTATATCTCCCCGGAGGAGCTGGAGGACGTTGTGGGAGAGAGGAAGGCCTGGACCTCTTTGCTTAAGTTGCTGCCCCTGCAATCTGGACCTGGATAAGCGGTGAGAGATGGATGGATGGATTATACTCTATGCTAATTATACTGTTTCAATTAACTAAAAGTTTTTATGCAGACAACGAGACCTCTTGTGCATCATCAAATATTTCTGAACTTTTTACTGAGTTATATTTAAAAGTGTACATGTATGGTGTTCATCTGTATTAGTCTTACTCTCTTGCATGTATATTTTTGCATTGCATGTATACTGTTGTAACACCTGGAAAATAAAGATGCCCAAATCACAAACATTTAAGTCACAAAACCTTTTGGTTTTGCTATTCTTATTCTGTTTACTCCTGCTTTGTTGCCCAAGGATGGGGAGGAACAAAATGGATTTTTGGTAATAAAAACAGAGATTGTAACTCATAAACAGATCGAGTTGAACAGTAACAAGAACTCATTCTCTTTGTCTGTCTTTGTTAATGCACACACACAAAGAAAGCCTTCATCTGTTAAGAAATATCTTGCTAATAAATAAATACCTCTTGGTCTAGCACTGGAGATGATTTGTATTAGTGTACAAACACCCTCTTTTATTTTTGTTATCCCAACTCAAGTAGTGAACTGTCACTTTTTAACAGTGTATAAAACCCTTGAGATCCAAAGTGTCATTAGAACAACATCTGCTGGGATTGCTGTGGAAAAAGACGTGTGCAACTGAAAGTGTGCAACTGAATGTAACTTCATAGAATGTTATACTGTAGACATCTGTGTTTGAATGCTATCTTGACATAAATTCTAAAAAATATTTTAATTTAATAACAATAAAAACTTATATTGGTTCTATATTAATGTGTTTAATCATGTAAGGTTCAGCAATGAACACTTGCCTGAAATGGAAGAGACTGAGGAAGCCTCACACCTACTTAGAAAAACACATTTCGCTTCATAACTTTCTTGTCTTGGTTTATGAAGTGCCCAGATGAAAACCAAGGTTCAGAACGTATGTTGTAAGAAAACAAAGACTGCATTTGTTTCTATTTTAAGGACAACAAAATATAGGGAAACCTCGAAAATATAATAAAAAGGTTATACTGGTTTTGTGATGTTGCTGTGCAGAACCTTTGCTCAACATGTCATGCAACACGAACGTTTCCCACCTATTGTGAGTGATCAGTAAAGACGCACAGACCAGACCAATATAGGCCTACCAGTTGCCACATATATTGGGCGCTGTCAGATACGCATTGACGTAGTTTGTCTGTCCTGTTGTGATTGGCTGTACTCCGAGGACAAGACTCACGGGATAGCAAGATGTCCGCGTTCATTTGAAAATGTGTGTTTATTTTGCTTTTATGGCGTAAGATTACTTTTAGGCATTTTTATGCTGGGCCTAGCTATTAAAACATTCCTGTGTGGAGGTATCAATTAAAGAAAAAGAACGGACTCCGAGACAAGAGCCTGACTATTCGTTATTACCAGGTTTGTTTCAGCCTGTGTCATAGTTTGATAGCTTAGCTACCTGCTAAGGGTCGCTAGCTCGCTAAATGTTACCGGTATTTCTGAATCTGACAAGACTTTGTGAGGTCAAGTATGTTCACCCAAAGCTATGGAAATGTCTTATATAGCTGGGCCTTAGTGCATATTAATTGGTAACTAAGTGTATTGGCTAGTTAGCTGTCTAGCTAAAACTCCGCGGTTAAACATTAGCTAGCAAAGTTTGCCAGTCAAGTTACCTACCAGCTAATGATATATGGATAGCTAGTAAATAACGTTAGGTCAATCTTTTATCATTTCGAGAAAATACTTTTCAGCGTTCTTGCAATACATCTCAGAGTTAGTTAGCTAGTTGGCTCAGAATATCGCATTGCAAATATTCACATAGCTAAATTACACATTCAAAGAGTCAGGCTAGCTCGCCAGCTAACCGTTTAGGGACTAGTTGCTAATATTTAAACCGGGTACGTAGCTAGGTTAGTTCAATTGCTGTAGTGTTACTTGTCTGATTTGTGCACGAACTTATGCAACAACTAATTTAACTTCTCGTAGAAATAATGCTGATATTCGGAACTCATGTCGAACATCTATGAAGAGAGAGCCACAATGATAGCCGCTGGGGAATTGCAGTCGTTTGTCCCGTTCGGTCGTGAGCACTGCAAAAACCACCCGAACGCCGTGAATCTCCAGCTGCGACAACTGCAGCCAGCTTCCGAACTTTGGTCCTCGGATGGAGCTGCTGGGCTCGTGGGTTCCCTTCAGGAGGTTAGCCTTCAAGAGCGCGAGAAGGTACACACATCTTACCTTAATTACGATTATTCTGTATACTTGCAGTGGTTGAAGCATTTTTGCATCGTATTGTGTTTTTGACTTTAGGTACAAGCTAAATTTGATTTTAGTTTGACTTGAACCATATAACTGAGATGGGGAGTGGGGAGGACGGTGGTGTCTACGGTTTACATTGTTCTTTGATTGTCAGGAATGCTGGAAGCTCAGGAAGGGCTCAACTGTGGCAATAGACGAAGTTGAATATGAAGAAGAACTGTACGTGGCTGGACACATGGTCATTTGGAGTCGTGGGACCAAGAGTCAAGCTTCTTATGTGTACAAGGCTTTCACAGTGGACAGCCCAGTGCAACAGGTAGCAGCAGTACTGACATGGTTATGGAGAGTGTGAAACACACTTAATGGTTTGATTTAGAAGTTATTTATGAACGATAAGTGGTGAATAAATGGGGTTTACAAATTAACACGAGTGTGTGGAACATCTTTTGTTCTGTTGCTGTGCCTGATGTAATGCAAGTCTCATGAAGAACCTTATCTCTCTTATTCCACCCTGCTTTTATAGGCCTTGTGGTGTAATTTTACTGTTCCTCAAACACGGAAGGATAGTAAGCACCTTTACATTGTTTTTCATTGTGATTGAGTTCGCTTTACATATCCATAACTGTAATTCATGTAAATAGTTGTAAATAATGCAGTTTATTATTGACATTCTTTGAATCTCAGAAAAGGACAAAGTTGAACAGAGTGTCTGCATTGTACAAAGCACGTGTGTAAATGTACACACTGTAAGTGGAAAAGACTTCATCTCCCCTCTACCATTTCAGGTATATTAATGTGGTTTGAGTACCTATTATATGTATTATTTTATTCTCTGTAAAATACTTACAAATTACATACTAGACAACCAAATTTCTCTTCCTGAAACAGAAAAAAAGATTAATCTTGGTTACCTTGTTGAATGCCCTGTTCTCACACACATTAATACAAAGCATATCTTGCCTGTTTATCTACTCCATACTATTAGATATTCCAGTGAGGGTTTTCAGAAGTGTAGTAAATCGAGTAAATCGAGATGATATCAAGTTGATATTGGCCAGGTCTTGTCCATTCTGCTCTGAGATTAGTAGTAATGGCTGAATTGGCAGGCTGACAACACAAATGGGTCTGCTTGAGGATAACGAGCACCATCATTTGGGCAACACAATTAGCAGCCTGGGTAATTAATGCCGTTATGATACAATATGATAGAATTCTGTTCTCTTGGTTGGTTATGTTTTGTCTGGGGGGAGGGAGGGAGCTGTGTATTGGATAAACTTGAATTGCCTACTGACAAACCTCATGTTGGTGCATTGCCTATATCTTTGCTGTTTAGGTCTCCACATTGTGGCCAACGAAGTTTGGCTTGCTTTTTGAGCGTAAAAACATCTCATGTGATGCTCCCATGAGTCCTACAAGGTAGCGATGCCCCTCAGGCTCCTAACAATGACGTCCCTAATGCTTCATGAATCATGTTACATGTTCACGTTTGGGCTTTAGTAAAATAGTAATGTAAGGATTTTGAATAGTTTATTGTCTAAATTATGTAAAAACTTTTATTTTTTTTTCCAAGGGAACCTCTTCCAACCCTTTTCAGCATGCTCCATCCACTGGATGAAATAGCCCCCGTTGTATGCAAGTCCACAGGTGAGTGCCATTCATGCAGTTTAGAACAAGAGCAAAGCACTGGTCTTGTTGTTTAGTGCTAAAAGCTCCTCTGTGTGTCGTGGCAGGCCTGTTTGAGACAGCCCGGCTGCAGTACATATCAGACAGCACCCTTCGAGTGTTGTTCTCCTGCGAGGAGCCTTCTATCATCATGACCTTTGACACCCTGCAGTGCAGTCACACTGTCTGGGCACTGCGCAAGGTCACCCCAGAGGTAACAGCAGACCTGTTCAAGTGAAGTTTGTTACCTGTAGTTCACATGCAGTTGCTAGTACAGCAACATGTTCCTCCAGGGTTATAGGTTTGATTCCAGGGGAACATGTCATACTCATTACTATATGCAATTCACTCTGGATAAGAGCATCTGTCAAAAGCTGAAAATAAAACGTAAAATACTTTTATTTATTTTTTTACCTCATTGACATTAACCGTGGCAAAACGAACGATTGGCAGGTAATGCTTTGCTCTGCAGGAACAGTCTACGGTGCTGAAGTGGCCGGGGCAGGATGGCTCGGCTCAGACCCCTGCGGCTGCTGCCTCCTTCCTTGGTGCCCACCTACGGAACGCCACCCGGCTGGACTCGCCCAGCTCGCCACTGCACTGCCACGCCCTGCACAACCAGAGCCGCGTCCCCTCCTCGCCCAGCCTGCAGGCGCGCGCCCATTCACCCAGCATCTCCAACATGGCTGCCCTCAGGTCAGGCCGGTTCTGCTCTTTGTCTTCTTTATTCCCATTGGCCCCTCGACTTCAGTTGTGTTTACTGCTATTTTGGATTCTGACGAAACCCAAGTCAAACCTAATGTAATTGAAACGATTTTTGTGTGTGTGTGTGTGTGTGTGTGTGTGTGTGTGTGTGTGTGTGTGTCTCTCTCTCTCACTCTCCCATTGTCTTGGGATCAGCCGCTCCCACTCTCCTGGCATTGCAGCACCCTCTTTTAGCGGAGCGCAGCGGTTCAACGTGTCGTGCACCTCGCCGTCTCCCCGCGGGCACAGCCTGCTGGCCTCCCCCAACAGCACGCTCAACGACACGACCCTGCTGCCCGAGATGGAGCCCATCCTCCCCGACCTCTGCATCGAGCCGCTGTGGTCCGAGTCCGCTGCCTGCAGGTTAGCGGTGCTACACCTCTTATTACACGATGCACACGATGTAGAGGTGTCTCTCCTGAGGGTTTTATATCTCTATATACTGGAGACCGACTTATTTAATGGTCATGCAGTTTCGTTGGGCATCATTCATCCTGGACGAGTGGCAAGTGTCCTGTGTTTGGTTTGGTTGTTCAGGGAGAAGAGCTCCCAGGCTTCTAAAGTGTTCATCACTTCAGACCTGTGTGAGAACAGATACTTGTGTTTCCTGGTTGAACCCCAGCAGCAGCTCAGGTGAGCATGCACACTCCTTCACCTCTTTACTTTTTCCCTCTTTTGGATTTTCTTGTTATTTGTCATTTTCTTTTGTTCTTGCTCATTTTTTCACCTGCTGTCTTCACGTAGACAGTAACAATAACTTTTTTTTTTTTTTTGAAATCTTCTTTCTTGCTCACTTTGCTGTGTGGCCCTGCAAAGATGTGTGAAGTTTCTTGAAACCAACGAAACCTCCCAACTCATATTTGCTTCAGTCACCTCAATTCCGGCCATAGATGCTGTACCTTTGGAGGTAAGAAACCCTTGGGAGTGAACTGCAAATGTAAGAATGAACGTTGTTTTTTTAACTATTCCTCCATATTTCACTCGGAAGAAATCAGCAATGCTATATTTGTTTTGGTAAGGATTTAACTCGATTTAAAAGCTTGCAGATGCTTTCTGTACAATCTGGTTATGATGGGGCCTGTCTTGTTCCTTCTATTAGACACCCTCTATAGGTTAATACAGAAAGTACAGTTTTTTAAAATGCATAGCCAATTGTGTCTCATGTTATCTCTAATCCATTAAGGCAAATTTAATGCATCTCATTTTCATTTTGTTAAGGACATTGATGCGTTGCTGGTGTTGGAAAGCAATGGTAGCCTGGTTTTGTACACGGGGATCACACGGGTGAGCTGTCGCTTGTGCAGTATGCTTTTCTACAACTTTTTATTTCGCTTTGCTAAAGTCTTAGTCAGTACATTCAACAATGTCCTGGTAAAGGCTGGGTGTTGAGTACTGATTCTTTCAAATGAAATTAAGTGGGGGAAAAAAATTATTCCAAAAAAAAGATAATGTATGTGTTTGACCATAACTGGTTCTTGGTTATGTAACCTGAAGAAACCCAAATGTATTTCCTACTGCTTTATGTCAGGCCTCGTCTCCAGAAGGCTCCGCCCATGTTTTGCTTGTATAGTTGAGTAATGACTAGTGCCAGTTGTGTGGGCCTCAGTTCTCCACACTTTATGAACTTTGAGTTTAGCAATTGTGCATCTACGGGTTTTATGTGGAATTGACGAGGCAAAAACTGTGCTATGACTCTGTGGTTATTTGGTTACAGTAGGATGATTTGCTTGGATTTGAAATGCGCTCCTCTGCCACTAATGGCTGCGCTGATTCATCTGTTTTAACGACCACAGACGCAACTCCGGTGAACGTGTTTCCTGTGTCCTTAGGTAAGCAAAGTGTTTGTCCCTGGTCTTCTGTCACCAACCTTCAGTTTGCCCAATCACCTGCCTCACTTGAACACCCCTCTGGAGAACGTGAGCACGCCTACCAAACCGACGGTACAACATATGAGCAGACTTGAGGAGGTACTGTCATGGAGGCATTTTGGGGAAACATTGAAACAAATGTTGAGTGAGATACTGGTGGTGTTTTGGCCTGTGAGTCAGTGTGTTTCATCAGCTGAATAATTTAGTCCTCTTTTAAAAATAAATGTACCTTTTTATATCTAGATGCTTTTGGTTGTGTTTAAGAAAAGACCACATATTTGAATTAGTGACCTGTTGGTTTAATTTAAAATGAACTGCAATGCAGAACAAAGCAGTCTGAGCATAAAGGAAAGCGGCTGTAAAGACAAATTTAAATTACTGCTGTTACAAACCATAAAAAAATAGTTCCACTTGGTAAGTACTTCTACTTTTCCTGGAACACTCAGCAGCTGATGAGGTTGTGTGGTTGTGTTTTTACCCCTCCACCCCCCCCACCTGGGCTTTAGCCCGGCATGCCATCCCCCGTGTCTGAGGTGCGAAGCTCGGTGCAGCACCACGAGTCGTCTTGGCTCGAGGACTCTCCATTCCAGCAGGCCGCACCCCACATCCAGGCCCTCCGAGACCCCGTGAGCAAACGCGTCACAATGGTCAGTCATCATCCCCAGCTCTGCTGGCATTTGTAGGTTCAGAAGTATGTTTTTGTTTTTTGTTGGGGTTTTTTTTTTTTTTTTTTTTTTTCTCTCACCATGATACAATTTTGCCTGTTGTTGTAATACTTTTTACCATAATTATACTGCTGATGAACTACAAGTACACTGGAACAAGGATTATGACCCAAGAAATCTAAAAAAATATTAGTACACTTCTGTGACATAGATGGAGCATTGGCTGATGTGTTAATGCTATATTTCAAAATGGTTTCCTCAAGCTCATAGATACCCTATTGTGCGGTGTTTATCTTGAGGTAATTTCCTGATTCCGTATTCTCCACCCTGTGTTATTATGGACAGAAGCCGATAATTGCTCTTGGTGTGTGGTGGTCAAGCTCTGCTTGAGGGTTGATTGTGTCTCTCCATGTGTGCTTGGATACTCTTCTAGCAGAACACCAGGAACCTGTTGTGATGTTAACGAGGTCTATCTGCAGGACCCGATTCATCAAGACCTGCTCAGACAGGCTTTTCTGCCTCCAGCTTTTTCCTTTCAGACTCGTCAAAGCAATGTTTTGTGCATTTCATTTATTTTGCCCCATATGCTGGTTTGTTGTGTTTTTTTAAATAGCAAAGTCCTGATGGGTGCTTATGACAGTTCAGATTTGTTTTATTGATTTTCTGCCACCAGGCAGACATGGTATAATTTGTCCTCTTGTTTTGTCTGTTTCAGGAACTGAGCAATGGCTCAATGCTGAGGATCACCATTCCTGAAGTGGCAACATCAGAGCTCGGTCAGAAGCGCGCACACACACACACTCCTCACAGAGCAACACAGGTTGACTCATTCAATGTTAATAAACTGTCAGATTGATGTGCTTTTCTAAGCCTCCTCATGTCTTTACCTTTGAAGCCCATATTGTACCACCCTGAAGATAGCGCATATTTACCCATGTAGTATTTTAATTTCCTGTGTTCTCAATATCTGTAATTCACAGTTATTTAATGAAATTCATTCAGTGTCCCATAGTGACCAAGGCTTCCTATTTGATCTGTACACAAGTACCCGAGAACCTTAACCCTTTAATGAAAATGATTTCTATCCTGTTCTAGGAAACCACACAACTTTTACTTGTGCATGTCGATTCTTACTGTGCCCCCCCCCCTTCTCTCTCAAATACCCTGCATGTGTTTGATTTCCTGCATCCTGTTGTCTGTCACAGCTGTTGGGCTCGGTGAGCTTGCGGCTTTCTGTCATGACTTGATCTCATTTTCTTCGCCCTAAAATTACTGCACATTACGGCCTGTCTGCCCTCCTTTTATTAAGTCGTTCGGTTTAAAAGCAGCTGCTTCCTGCATCTAATAAATTGACATTTTAGCCAGCTTTGCATTGACCTTTTGGAGTATGTTTGCCAATTAGGATCCTGGCAGATTCATTAGGAACCTAATTTGGTTTTTGCTCATACTTAAGTTGTAGTCACCGTGTTAGTCAGGTAGGTTAGTAATTATATACTTTGTTGTGCTGTGTGCATTACATTCAGTGTTATCCACACCTTTCAGTTTTTTTTTATTTTATGTTTTTAAATAAAAGACTTCTCCAGCCATACTTTCCAAGGCGATATTTCACATTATCGTCAGTGATTCCAAGACGTTATTTCCTGTCAGTGATTGAGGTGCCGTGGGACGCACGTGTCTTTAACCACACGCGCATCTTTTAACCAGTAATGTAGGTTTTCTTTATGCCACAAAAAGCGTGTCACGTGACCCACTAAATCTGACCAGGGAGATGTTTCCATTAATCCTGTTACGCCCCTGCCAGGCGCACGTTGGCCCTCTACCACGTGTCTCATCGTCTGCTGCTGTTGCACAGCACCACAGAAATCCCTTCTTGGCACAGATGCTCCATACTGTCGTTGCTCATCTTTCTCCACCCTGCTGCACCTCCTCCACCTACTTCTAGACTCCGATCCAGAAGGCGATTATCTGATATTCCTTTCATGTGCGCCCCGGTCTGAGGACCGTGGAGCCTCTGCTTAAACCGACCCCTTTCACCTACCTTCACCCCCTCATTAATATTTGGACGTTTGACTTATTTCGAAGTTTGTTCTCACAGAGACGCACAGAGGGATGGATGGTGTGGCATAGAAATGCTTGATGTTTTCCACCGATCTGATGATGCAGAATTATATCAGCATATCTGCCTCATACACTACAGTAGCACAGTGGGCTGAGAAATAAAGCAATGCCTGGATGCACTCATCCCTCATCGCTTTGCAGGTGTGAATCTGGCATCGTTCGCGTCGGCGTCTTTATTGAATTACTAATGTGCTGTCTCCACTCGCTTCAGTGAAGCGATGCCTGCAGGCCATTCGGTTCATCTTGCCCAAAGACACGGCCATGAAGGTGCTGGTGAAGTGGTACAACATCTACAATGCTCCTGGAGGCCCCAGCGTGCACCAGGAGTGGAATCTCTTTGTCACGTGCTTGATGACGCTAATGGGCTACAACACGGAGCGACTGGCTTGGACACGAAACGTTAGTCGCATTAACCATGTTAGGCACATTTAGTCAACACTGTCAGTACATTTTAAAAAAAAATGTTATATGAGACAGAGAGACAGAAGAGAACAAAATCTTGCAATATGAAATGAATAAACAAGTCATGTGTTTGGTTTTGACTCTCTACAGCTCCATATTGAAGTGCCCCTCTCTCCAGTAATAGCTCCTAAGAAGGCCCGTCCTGCAGACACAGGCTCTGACGAGGTGAATGTTCTAGGAGGAGACGCCAGCACTCCCTACGGCTGTCTGTCAATATGCCAGCTCATCTGAGTGTAGTAATTAAAGTAAGACAACATTAGAATCCAGCTGATGTGCTTAACTTGGTGACAGCCGCCCCCCCCTCACATTTCTTTTCTTTCCTGAATGACCTCCAGTCATACCTCACCAGGGAGAAGGAAGGGTGGTGCCAATCTGAGTTAGAGTAATGTGTAGCCTGTGGGCCTGCTGGAAGTCATTAGGTCAGGAGTCACAGGGTCGCAGGGCCATATGTTCTCTTCAGGCTTCAAAAAGTCAGAAGCGCTAACATGCATGGCTGGGCTGTGTGTTTTATTTATTTATTTTTTTTATAACCGTCTTCACAGTTTTATAGCACATTTCATCGTGACACAAACGAGGCCTTTTTTTTTTTGGTTTTCTCTCCATCCATCTATAACACTCCCATGCACCTGAATCCCCAAGGACTGGACATACCTGTGCACCTCAGACTACCACTGCCAGATGACTGTGCAACCTGTGGCGGGCGTGCCGGTTCTGGAGGAGGCCACGCCCATCCCCGCCATGGAGGAGGGTGGGCCAGGGGCGGGGCTGGATCCCTCAGCCCTGCTCCTCCCCCACATCCCGGCGCTCTTCTACGTGCTGCACCTGCTGTATGAGGACCTGAAACTGGACGAGCTTCAGCGTGGAGGTGCCCGCTCCCTCGTTGGCCTCCTGCAGCAGCTAGCCAGGTAGCGTAACATAGCATCGCTAGCCGTTGAGCCGCTCGCTCTCAGCCCAGTAAACCCCTGCATGAAATGCACGTTGGAAAGGACGGATCTTTCGGAAAATGTCAAGAGCGTGTTTGCTTTTCTGTTGATGTGCACCAGGAAAAGTGTGGGGGGCTTGATTTGCTCTTCAGGGAAATTGCACGTGTGTGTGTGGACTGGAATTTTATTTATTTTTTCCCCCTTTTATTGTGTGTTTGCATCCCAAGAACGATGCTGTACTGAGGCTCTAACCACTCAATCTGATGTGTGTAATTAAAGTTTTAAAGGGTAATTGCAGTAATTGCTCACCTGAAGCTGGAGCTTTTGAAAGGTTATTTGAGTACGAACAGGCCGGGGTCATCGTTCACACCCCCCCCCCCCCCCTCTCCGTTCTTTCAGATTTTAGTAGGCATCCCAGGTATATGGCTAGGGTTTTTATTTAAAAATAAATAAATAAATCTTACTCTTTGAAGCAAATGATTCATGCGCCTCTCGGTATTGGAGATGGTGTCAGCATTGATCCTCTGACCGTGATGAACAGTGTGATCAGATTGGCTCCTTCCCCTATTAGTTTTTCTTTCCCCTGCCATCCTTCACTGCCCTGTTCCACTTTCCATCAGGGACCTACAGCTGGAGGAGTACATTGATCTGTACTGGCGTGATTACCCCTCATTCATCAAAACTTTCAAGGAATCCTGCGTGATCGATCAGGGTAAGCGGCCGATCAATGGGGCGGGCTCTTCTCATTAGCGAGCCAAGACTATCCGTTTAACAAATGATTTAAGCAATTGAGCTCGTTCCAATGGCTTGTGGGTCTGGCAGGTAGGTGTCACCATTTGATTGACAGCTGCGTGTCTGCGTGTTTTCAGCCCAGGTGAAGCTGATGACCTGGCCGACGTACTTGAGAGGAGAGGTGCCGTGTGTGTTCGGATGGCTCAGTAGCTGTCTGAGGGGTCAGGAGGTGCGCTCCTTCCCCTACCTGCCTGGCATTTGTGAGAGGACCAAACTGCTTGTGCTGGTAAGGTCGTTCAAAAAGGGATTCGCCTTAAGGGCAGTTGCTCTCGTACTTCTCAGGCTGCTGGTGGAGAAGGAATGGCAGTCATTTTACATTTAATTGGGCCGTCATGCATTATTTTGGATCAGGCCCGAAGTCCGTTATAATCCAGAAATGTCCAACAGAGGGCGCCAGTTCAGAACTATTGTAGAATGTGTTTACATTTTTAGCATAAGCTGACTTTATTTTGGTGCAGGTATAGACAAAACTATGCTTTGACATTTTTACCCGTGACGTCCATTTCTTTGAGGCAGCTCTTATCTGGTCCTGTGTCTTGAAACGGCAGGCACGTGTGTTCTGTGAAAATGTCAAGCAGTTAGATGACACAGCGCTCCTAGCTAATCATAATGACATTTCACCATTGCCTCCCTGGGCCACTGAAGGCATTTTTCTCTGTGTGTGTGTGTGTTTGTACTGTGAGAGTTGCCCCATCTTAATTAAGCCATGGAAATGGAGGGCTGAATCACTGGGGAGTGGGTGGGGATGGGATGGGACAGGACTCCTCCCATCAGGCCCACTGAGATGACGCATAAGCCCACCGAGGTGCTGACACACTGCCATGCAATTATGGCCTCCATTTTCCCCAGCAGCCTTCATGATCAGAACATTACAGACTCCATTTTACTCTGTCTGGTTTGGCCACAGATCAGCATCCGGCAAATTTACTCTGTTTGTTTTCAGATTTTCTTTCTTCTTTTTCCTCCACTTTCTTAATAAAAAAAATGTGTTCCTCTCTTATTCTCAAACGACTGTGTTGGGGAGACACTTGATTCAAAAGCTACATTGTCTAGATTACCTGGTGAGGCAGTTGGACGTAGTGGCCCCTTCTCTGAAGACATAGAGTATAAAAGCACGTTATTACCTTTATTCTGTGGTTGGTATATACAGTGATGTGGTTGATGACTCCATCTTTGGTTAGAATCAGTATGAACATGCTATTTCTCGCTAACGCTCCTAGACTGACTTTTACTGTTATTGGATGAGAACCTGAAACCACACGGGTGCTGTCCCACTGTTAATGACAGCAATTGTTCTGCCTTACTGCTTGTCTCCATCTGTCACTCTGATAGAGCTACGCGCTGTACGTAGTGGGGGACGAAAACGCCGTCTCGGCTAATGCATCTAAATACCTGTCAAGACTCTCTGCAGGTGAGCCGTCGCTCCCTAACGCCCCCTGGCTGTGGGAAGACTGAACTCCAAGGTTGTCCTTCACATCCCTAGTATTGAGTTTTCCGACTCTTTTTATGCCAAAGACCAAGGCTGCCATAAGACATAGGAGATTACGGTTCTGTATGAAAGATGATTGCCTCAATGTTCATGAGCTGTGCACATGCAGTACTTTTCACTTTTGCGCGCGCGTGTGTGTGTGTGTGTGTGTGTGTGTGTGTGTGTGTGTGTGTGTGTGTGTGTGTGTGTGTGTGTGTGTGTGTGTGTGCCTCCCTCCCTCCAGGACAGAAAAAGGGTTTGGGTGAGCCTGCTCTAAGGAGGTAATGACGGGTGATCTGCTGGGAACACTGATGCATGCTGTCTTTAACTCCGTTGTGCTGCACAGACTGTAATTGTACGTAATGTGCCTGTGTGCGTGTGTGTCCAGGCAGAGCAGCGTAAAGCCCAGCGCTCCCTCAGGCTGCCTAGCAGAGAAGCTGGTGCTGTGGTTGACCTCTGCAGGTTTGACTCTCATTCATAGCTCTATACACAAGTCATGTCAGATTTGTGACCAGGTGAATCCGAATGCAGTTTGTGTGATTAATCAAAATCATGTGCACATGCCTTAACTTTCCTGAGGTGGCAATTACATGACGCATTGTGAGTATCCTGCTTCAAATGTGACATATTTAAAAAATATATATATACTTTAAGGGAGAAAACCTAAAGCCTTGAGAATAATAAATTTAATAATGTTTGTTTATTGGTACAAGCAAATGAAAAACACATGGGACTGGATGCATGAAACTTGGGGGCTTGGATGCATGGTGACCACACTGTGCTGCACAAAATGTGCAATGCTGTATATAATTCCTATTCATAAACATATCATGATGATAACTGGCATATCTGTGTCAACTTACCACTGTGCTAAGTGCTGAAAACTGACAGCTACATACACAAAGAATGCATCTGTAACCAAGACAGAAACTGCATGATTGTATTTATTGGATGAATTTAGCACTTTTTATAGATTATGGCAGAGCATAAAAATTATATCTCCCTTCAGCATGTATCTGTTTGTTTCTTCCTCTTGGACACCCAAGTTTGCGTTTATAGCAAAAGTTAGTAACATCTTGCTCAAGCAAGTCGTCTTCTTCCTTGTGTACTTCCAAGACTCCCTGCTCACGCCCAGTAGATGTTAGATGGATGCAGGTGCATCGTTTTGTCGATGACTTTTTGCATCTGTGACTAAACGTTGAGAGAGAAAACATCCGATGCACATCGGCTTCTTGCTGACAAAATGTAGCATCGGACAGTTTCGGGCGGGATTTTTGCATGCCGTTTTTATTACTGAAGTCGATGCAAACGAGGTCAAAATGCGGTAATTTCTTATTTCACACAAAATTAAAGCTGTGCTCAGTTATACATGAGTGAGTGTTGCTATGGCACCTCTGTTAAATGGGGTAGGTTTTATGAATTTGGCTCAGATACTGTAAATCTCCACTTTCTTTTTCTATAAAAAAAAGTTTTTATATTAAAAAAAAAATTATATAAAACGTGATCTTTATTTATTTTTTTACTTTTTCGTGTGTGTGTATGTAAAACATTAAATAATCATTTTTTTTCTAGGTTTTTCATTGAAGGACCTAGAATCTGTGCCTTTTGGTGTGGCTCTACCAATTAGAGATGCCATCACACAGTGCAGAGAGCACCCCTCTTCTGATTGGTCTGAAGAGGTTTGCGCCCTTATTGGACGGGAGGACCTCACCAAACAGGCTCATAAAGTTTCTTTGGCCAAAGGGAAGCCGGTAAACAAGAACAAGATTTAAACTGAAAACGCCTCTTTCTTGCATAGTGTTTTGTGTAGGCCATGAGTTAATGGCTCCTCCACCCTGTGCAGCGCATTGTATATTTCATGCCACGCCATTTTGCACAGGGTTCCAATTTAAAATCTGTTCGGCGCATTTATCCATCGGTCATTACACTGCATTTGAGGTGTGTGTCTGTGTTATTTATGTATAAAAGATGGTGGGACTCAACATCCCACTGGAAGCCCCTGTAACGAGCGATGCGGATGAGGAGGAGGACGGTATGGCAGATCTCCACCCGGAGGTGACCGGGCTGATCTGGAGCCAGGACCTACGTCTGCAGGAGGTGCGGCGCCTGCTCCAGAGCTCCAGACCCGTGCGGGTCAACGTGCCCCACCTCCCCGAGGTCAGCGACCACGAGTACATCGAGGAGAAGGAGAACAAGTGAGCTGGGGACACATGAGCTGTTCAGACACGTGCCTGGATTTAAGGAAAGATCTGCAATCCCTTCCCCATGTTAATGATATATAGATCAAGTGGGGGGCGGGGCATAACACTGTCATGTCTATGACCACATAAATGATTGCACTCCACAGTAATATATATGCAGGACCCTGCTAAATATATATTTTAGTATTTCTGCCATTACAGTAGTAGAAGGCTTCTCGCAGCCCATTTTACTGGCTACACATTAAAGCTTTTTACTGTTGACTCTTACATTCCCCCGTGTGGCTCCTGGTGTTTGTGTGCCAGGCTCCTGCAGCTGTGCCAGCGCACCATGGCTCTGCCCGTCGGCCGAGGCCTCTTCACACTCTTCTCCTACCACCCAGTGCCAACCGAGCCCCTGCCCGTGCCCAAGCTCAACCTGACCGGTGAGTGCAGCCTCTGGGCTTGGCGCGGCTGTGGGTGACTGCACCACCGTCCTGCTGGTTGGTACCAAGCTGACGCAGCCCTCTGCTCCAAGCTGTTTATATGGAAAAAGTTCAGGAAGAGAGAGATGCTGCTTGATGGAGTGTTCCCTGGGCAGCACTTAAGTTTATCGGGTGCAGGCTCTGATCTTTGATGTTGACGGATAATAACCTTCTTCCTGTGCCCTGTGGTTCACAGAGTCGCACAATTACCCAGCGGCTCTCTCAGGCACTATGTCTACTCTCGTATATCTGGCTTAACAAACCCTTATGCGTGTTCAAGTGCTGGGGGTCTTTGCAAAAGCCAAACTGTTCTGCCTGCTTGTCAGTTATTGCTTTGCACGTGTGTGTGTAGGTGAGTTGCCGTGTGTGTGTGTGTGTGTGTGTGTGTGTGTCTGTGTGTGTGTGTGTGGGTGTGTAGGTGAGTTGCCGTGCGTGTGTGTGGGTGTGTAGGTGAGTTGCCGTGCGTGCGTGTGGGTGAGTTGCCGTGCTTGCATGCGCAAATGGGTATGCATGTGTGCATCTGGAAAAATGACTCCACTCTGAAAAATGGAGTCAGGGTACCAAAATGGTTCCATCTGCAGGCCGAGCTCCACCCAGGAACACCATGGTGGACCTGAACAGCGGCAACATCGACGTGCCACCCAACATGACCAGCTGGCCCAGCTTCCACAATGGCGTAGCGGCCGGCCTGAAGATCGCACCGGCCTCGCAGGTCGAGTCAGCCTGGATCGCCTACAACAAGCCCAAGAACGCTGAACTGGCCAATGAGTACGCCGGCTTCCTCATGGCCCTGGGCCTGAATGGCCACCTGACCAAGCTCGCCACGCTCAATATCCATGACTACCTCACCAAGGTGAGTGGCTGGCTCTTGGCCTCCTGGAACCTTGATGATGCTTGTTACTTGAGCCGTTACAAGTTGTTGAGCAGCAGAAGCTGCTGAACGCAGGAAAAGGAGCGGAGTTTTGCTCTGCTCGTGCGGACTGGCGGTTTTCCTGGAGATCTTCCTGCAAGCGGCATGACTGAAGCACAGTGCATCGCTGCACACATGAAGGAGCGATCAGTCTGAGCGCAGTGACTCGCCGTGGTCTATCTATAATGGAGATCTGCACTGGAAGAGTCTCAGCATATTGGTTGCGGCGGTTACTTTGAAGCCAGAGTTAAATGTGAATCGGGAGCGATTCAGTGGAGAGTAGAACTAGATCTCGCAGCCAGGAGGATGGTGCTCGTGAAGGTGGCGAGTTTTGCAGTCAAGAGGGTGAACTCGCCCTTCAATACGCATGATTTTTAAAGCTCACTGCTTTATAGAGGAGATGAGAAGGAGTCCCTTCGTCGACATTTGATGCTAACTGGGCTCCATAAGCCTTGAGATTTTCTCTTTCCTTCTTCTTGTTTTCGGTAGTATTGGAGATGGGTTCTTGTCTTTCTTTTCTGCTCTCATCCTGTTGTTTTTCTCACATGAAAGGCAAACGTAAAGCGCGGTTTCATTATGACACGGTGTAGCACCATAACGGGCTCTGTGCTCTCTCATTTCCAGTCAGGCCTGGCTCTCTTGCTACTTTCAGTGGTCGCAGTGCATATCTATCTATAATCTATAGCTTCAGGTATATACTGAGTATGGGCACTGGCCTTTCACTACATTGCGATTGTTGGAAAGGGTGTTATGGCGTCTGATAGCACTCAATTACGAGAAACCAGCGGAAAAACATCCTGTCTTGCACACATTGATATCAAAAGTGAATGAATGAATGAATATGCTATTGTCTTCAGATCTGGTGAAGACAAATTTGTAAATCAGATACTAGTATTGAGGATTCCCTGTCCTAGGTCTGAAGTGTTCTCGAGCTGCGCAGTTAATTCTCCTGATTTCTGTCTTTACTGTTTGGTGGTGACCTGGTGTGCAGCAGTGTTCCATGCCCTGGACGATCAGCTGGGCCTTCTGACCTGTTTTGTGTTTTTTTTGTTGTCGTTGTCGTCGTCGTCGTTGTTGTTTCTTCCAAAGATGTTTGAACATCCTAATCCTTCACACTGGCAGAGCTGTCATATTACACTATGACACTGTAACCCCCGCCCTTTCCTCCAGGGTCATGAGATGACAAGCATCGGCCTTCTGCTGGGTGTGTCCGCTGCCAAACTGGGTACCATGGACATGTCCATCACGCGGCTGCTCAGCATCCACATCCCCGCGCTATTGCCGCCCACCTCTACCGAACTGGACGTGCCGCACAGCGTGCAGGTGGCCGCCGTGGTCGCCATTGGACTCGTCTACCAGGGCACGGGCCACAGGCACAACGCTGAGGTGCTGCTCGCCGAGATCGGTCAGTGCCAGCCAGGTCCTGGGATTGTGTGTGGACAATGGTGCTAAGGGCAAGTTTCAGGTTCATAGGCTGAGTGTGAGAAACGAGAAGCTCAGGTCTGTGTGTGTGTTTACAGCCGTGAGTGTCTGTTCCCCCAGGTCGTCCCCCTGGCCCCGAGATGGAATACTGCACAGACAGGGAGTCCTACTCTCTAGCAGCAGGTCTGGCCCTTGGCATGGTTTGTCTGGGGGTGAGTGTGGCACTGTTGATAATTATTTAGAGAATGCTGAGTTTCATGCAGTTTGTTTCTTTGGAGAGCCACCTGCAGCCTTGGCCTATCGGTCCATATCAGTGTTAGCAATTTTCAAGGTCACCTGACCTTCTCCTTCCTGCTTGTTATCATGCAAGCTGGTTGTAGCCAAACCTCTTGCCTTTGAGCAAGATCTTTCCCATGATTAAAACCACACTTTGTGGTTTTCTTAAAACCATTTTCTTCACTTGAGTTTCATGCATTGAATGCTGAAGACAGTTGCATCTACTTTCCACAAGAGGTCCACATAGATTCTTCCTGCTGTTGTGTGTCAGTGTGTGGACAGGCACTTGTGACGTTTGTACATTATCAATAGGATATAAAATCACAACTCGTATAGGTGAATGACTAATGAATATTGCTGGTCTTTGATTTGGATGAACCAACACACTTATCTTTTTCCTTCAGTGGTGGTGTAGTAAATCCACTATATTGCAGTAGTAAAGCAGTTATAGTGTACTTGCTATAGTAAACAAGCAGTAATGACGTTTGCTTTTTGTTGAGTCTTTCAATATTTTTTTTATTTTTTTTTGTGCAAACTGAAGTTATGAGAATTGTTATAAAAGATAGTAAAGTTCTTTCAGAATATCTATTTGGGCTTGATGAGCAAACGGTTCTCAAGGTTCTCTGCTGAAAAGTTCTGTATGTATTTGCATGTGGTTGTGCGTGTGTCAAATTTAAGAGTGGCATTATTCCCACGCTGACGAGGCCTCTCTTCCTGTACAGCACGGCAGTAACCTGATCGGGATGACGGACCTGAATGTTCCAGAGCAGCTCTACCAGTACATGGTGGGGGGGCACCGGCGCACCCACGCCAGCACCAACAGAGAGAAGCACAAGTCCCCCAGCTACCAAATCAAGGTGCAGTTAAAACACAGTCCCACACATCACCGAATGGGCACCATTTCAGTGGCTGTTCCTGTTGTCACCTGTTTAAATGCATATAAAGTAAAGAACAAACTGAACCATAGGAGGGTGACACAATCAATGTGGACGTGACCTGCCCTGGTGCCACCGTAGCACTCGCCATGATCTACCTAAAAACCAACAACAGGCAAGTTCTCTCTCTCTCTCTCTCTCTCTCTCTCTCTCTCTCTCTCTCTCTCTCTCTCTCTCTCTCTCTCTCTGACACAATCCTGATCATGTCTGATGTTTGCACCTCTCCAGGTCTATAGCCGATTGGTTGAAAGCCCCAGACACCATGTTCTTGCTGGACTTCATCAAACCTGAGTTCCTGCTGCTGAGGGTAAGAGAGAGAACGAGAGAGATCAAGCTGCTGAAGGAACAAACTGAAGTAATGGATCAGTTAGGCCTCTGGTGTTAAATTTCTGTAAACTTCACTGTGACGCACTGTGAGCCTTAAGAGCTTCATATCATCTTGGCAATGTATCAGACCGTTTTACCTTTTTGTCCCTTGGTGGAGATGTGTAATGGATCCTATGGTTAGTATTACTCTAGCCTCTTTCATTAATTGTTTCAACTAAATCTACCTATTTAGTTACGTTGCTCACTCTACTGTTTGAAGATAAACAAGTCAGGTTTTATAGTCTGTCTTAATAAGAATGTGTTTATTTTTGCTCTGTTATGAGACACAGATACACAAAGAAAATACAGGTAATCTAATAAATACACAAAACAAAGCACTGTGATGCTCGCAGGGCAGGGCAGACTGGCAAATCAGGACAGAATGTACATTTTGATGGGGTCTCTTGAAAACTGGACACTGTCCAAACATACTAAATGGATGAAACATCCACACTGTCAGCAAAAGGGGGCGGGGTCTTTGCCTCTAAGGGCATAACGGTCCATTCAAAGTGCAGGTGATGCTCCTAGTGGTGAAAATGCAGTGGATCACAGCAGTGTGTTCAGCAGTTCTGCTGGTGTAAACTTGTAGACGTGGCACGGACCGGCGGGAAGGATGGAGGGATGGATTACAGTGCTTAGTGGCCTTAGGAAGGTGTTGATGGTGGGTAGATGAGCCCTGGTGATCTTTTCACAAGCCACTGCAGAGACTTGCGGTCTGATAGCAGCTCCCATTTCAGACTGCAGGTCAGCTGGTCATCATACTCTCTCTTTATGTTCTAATGGAAATCAGACATGGGCATGTGATAAACAGCAAACAGCCTCAGACAAGCTGTAACCAGCCTCAGCTATAAGTGTACACAGAAGGCTGAAAAGGGGGGAAAAAATGATCTCATAGAAAAAGCATTCAGCAGTTGATGACCGAATCTTATAAATTCTGTTCTGTCTCTAGACTCTGGCCAGATGCATCATCATGTGGGATGAGATCCTGCCCAATCAGGAGTGGCTGACCAGCAATGTGCCTCAGGTACAAATTTAACATACTTTACTGATGCACGCACTCGCACCACACACACACACACACACACACACACACACACGCTGCATGACGTCCAGCACTCCCACTGTGCAGTCTTCTGAATATGGCATTTAGCAGCATTTTCCGATTGCCTGTGTGGTAGAAACACAGGGCCTTTTCCACTTTGGGTCATCTTAATTCCCCCTTACTCATTAAAGGGCCACTAGGATATTTCGCAAGGCAAGTTTTGAAATTCACACTTTACCATTGCAGAAGGCAATGTTATGTAATTTTAAAATGGTGCAATAGGCAGCTTATTGCATTTTAGAACTTTTTGCAGCATTTCAATGGCTCGGAGAGCTTGATTTTAGTTTAGTCTTTCCAATTTTGTTGGAGAGATCATGAATGCGATTCCTGAATGCAATCAGAACAGGTAAAGGCATGTGGCCCTGCAACTTGGGTTTGTGCTTGAGAGGTAAAAGCACTTTATCACACGTGCTGCTCGTCTTCTTTAGTTCCACACTTCATCGTCCTCTACTGCAAATTTCAAGTGTACAATCTGCAAACAGATTTGTTTAAATCTCAACCTCCAAGTCTCCTTTCATTAATGAACACATGAGCAAGTTTCCAAAAAGTTTAGTGTTCATTTTTTGTGAACATCTTTTTTTTTTGTTTGTTTGTTTCATTACACTTTCTGTTCCCTCATGTGAATGTTGGCATAAGTACACATTCACCAGCTGCTTTAGTAGAAACACCTGCCTACACACTCTGGCCTTGGGTAACACCTATTTTATAGGTTCATTTTTTAACTGTGCAATTACAAACTGTTGTAAGTACCGTTATTCTTTACCTGGTTCATCACTGCCAGTATTGAGCACATATGACAAGTGGATATTTTTTATGTGGTGGAGCTGTTTTCATGTTTGCATTAACCCTGGTGGTAGTGCCAGGAACCGTGCTTGTCAGCAGAGGGACTATAAACTATATAAACATTTACGTAAAGATATATGTAAATATGTACATATGTATATATGTAAAGACTTCATTGCAAAAAAATGTTCACAGATAATCAAAGACAGCATAGGACTCCAGGAAGAAGTACTAGTTTCAGAAGATCTGAACATGGAAACACTGATGTAAGTCCATGTCATCAATATTAAATATGTGAACAAGAGCTTATTAACTGTTAATTTTAGATTTTATTTCAGCACTGCTTTGCTATTATTTGTGCTTTTATTATTATTTTAATGGGGTTGTTTGATTATGTTAATGAATTGTTTGATTATTATGTTAATTGGGGTTGTTTGATTATTATGTTAATGGAGTTGTTTGATTATTATGTTAATGGGGTTGTTTGCATGCAGCATTTCTGACCTTTAAACGATATATTGTTATTGTGCAGGTCTGGGAAGTATGGAAAAGTATACATATTTTAAACCCCTTTCCTGACCTTGAAATGTTCATCAGATGTTCTGGGAAATGGCTATTCTGTTGTCAAAGCAATACAGACTCAAGTTTCTAAATCCTCAGAAGAGAAAGAAAGCTGTAGACATCTGTATGCATAACTTTTTTTTTTTTTTTTTCTCTTACATCATACTTTTTCAGTTTCCCTTATACATATTTATATTTCATGTTTATCCTCACTCAGCTCATCTTTATTCAGAACTGTACTGCTCTGAGCACTCTGTGAACCACTTTACGCCCACTGATTCAGGCTGTTTCTCTACTTGCGTCTCTACTCACTTCTCTACTTTTCTAAATCTGATCTCCACCTGTCACTTCAATCCTCCCCAACCTCTCTTCAGGGCCTGCTCAATCTGTTCTCACTCTCCCACCTCATCAATAAGTCTCATGAGTCTGGTTTTGTTGTTCTTCACCTTTAAAGCTGTAGTGGTTGCAGCAGTTCCTAAATCCTGGCCTGCTGTACTCGTTAACTGTAGATCTATTTCTACTGCAGTACTGTCTTGCCACTAGCAACACGCCTTTACAGTTTGGCTTTCCTCCTCCGTGGTCCTAAAGCTGCTCTTGTCAGATTCACTCACAAACCTTTCTGCTGATATAATAATCTTGCCTCCATCAAGTCTATCCTGTGTACTTAACTTGCCCTGGTATATGTTTCCTCTACTACTCTCTTCTAACACTGTTCTAGCTTGGCGTGCTAGAGATCTCATGTAATATTTATTGATAAACAAACCCTCTACTCCCTCTGTTGCAAGTTCTACGCCTCTTCTGTTTCATCATAATGTGTGTGTATATATATTCAGCCACATCTTCCCTTAAGATTGTTATGTAGATGACGCTCGGAAATGCTAGTTCCAGCACATCTCTACATCCTGTATAGAAATGGTCCAAAACAGAAATTATGCTTGTTGGTTCCAAAAATCTTGATTCATTTTCCAATTACATTAATGGTACCAGTCGTACATCCTCTTGTAAAGCTTTTGCAATTTTGCTGATCGTTTTTGTCCTACCATCTACTTTGAACCAGTTAAACGTTCTTGTCTTCAGTTCCTCAGTGTTGCCTTACTTTGACCACTGTGTCTAACGGATGTCAAAACCTTATTCATGCTATCGTTGCATCATGCTTAGAGTAATGCAGTTCCCTCTTCACTGGTATGACCTTGTGTGACTTTTTAAAAGTTTCATCATTCAGATAGCTGTTTCCTCAAACGGAACAAGCATTTTATATTTTTAAGAAAGAAAAAGGAGTCTAAATGTATCCACCTAATCTGTACCTAAATCATCGTAATTATCACTCGAATAATGCAAAGAGGCTTTAGTATTTGGGCATTAATCTATCCACAGATGGTGATTGTGATCAGTAATATACAGCAAAATGGTAATACATGCTGGTGAACCATTAATATGACACGATTAAAGACTGGCTGTTGTTATTTTGAGCAAAATTACTAGCATGATGATACGAATGCAGTGATTCATGAAAATAACCACAAAACGCTCATCTGGAATGTCAGAGATTTGGTCATAATATAGGACCCTACTAAAACAAAACGTGTGTGTGTGTGTGTGTGTGTGTGTGTGTGTGTGTGTGTGTGTGTGTGTGTGTGTGTGTGTGTGTGTGTGTGTTTATATAACTTACATGATACAATATCAATACTGCAAAGTTCAGAAGTGCAATAATAATTTACAAATGATGCATCATGTTTCCGTAGTAAAAGATTTTTGAAAGGTTAATATCCTTGTAGTGTAACACTATCTTTCTGCTGAACGACCCTGCTCCAACCACACGTTTGTCCTCTCAGACAAGCTCATGACTACATCATAGCCGGGGCCTGCATGGCGATGGGCTTCAGATTCGCCGGATCTGCTAATTCGGATGCCTTTGAATGCCTAGTAAGAGAAATCCAACTTGGTACATTTTCCTTAATATTTTCTTAAGTGTTTTTTGCATTGACTTTCATTTTCTCCTCTTTATCGCAGTACAAGTTTGCTCGCAACTTCATGCAGTCCTTAACTACCATTACGACATCTACAGCCACAGTCGTGAGTTCTCTCTCAAAGTCGACTGATTACAGTGAAGCTGTAGTTTTTGATTGGCCCATAATTTATTATCGTGTAATCTGACTTGACGGTAGCGTGTGTGCGTGCGCGCGCGCGTGTGTGTGTGTGTCCCACCAGCCAGGGCAGTACAACCTGCAGACGTGTCTGAGCATGGTGCTGTTGGCCACCTCCATGGTGATGGCTGGTTCAGGGGACCTGAAGGTCCTGCAGCTGTGTCGTTTCCTGCACAAGCGTACGTTTGGCGAGATGAACTACGGCTTCCACATGGCTCACCATATGGCCCTTGGCCTGCTCTTCCTGGGAGGAGGCAGGCGAGTGGAACCCTTCTAGATCTGAATTTGGACTTTTGCTGTAATCCTGTAATCATTAATACTTTTTTCTTTCAGTTTTTGCGCCAGTTTGACAATTTGTCAGTTGCCTGTCACTGTTTTGTAATGACCGTTTGTAATCCCACTGAAGCATCTGTGGGATTAGTAAAGTCTTGTAGTGCTGCAAGCCTCTTAATTTTCTAGTTGCTACAAACCCTTTTTTCCCACTAAAAAACAGCCACTTGCACATCGTGTGTTTAGAACGAAGTGGCCTGGTGATGTTATGGTACTTGTGTAACATTTCCTCTCTTCTGAGTAGAAATAAATACCCTCTTAAACACAGGGTTCTTGTATCTGAGTCTATCCTGGCTTGTTTACCTTGCATTTATTTTCTGCCCATTTCTCTGAGAACAGTTTCCCCAAGATTAGGTTTTTTTGTTTTGTTTTTTTTTTTTCCCCCTCAGCCAAAAGCTGTTTTGCCGATACTTTGACCAGCATTAGTAAGCAGCTCTTCTGCTCTGGGCTACTCCGTGGGTTGGTTTAGTTGATGCCACCGTCACATGACACACAGCTTATGTTTCAGAAATAAATTTAATACCAGTTTTAACTGTACCATAGGTGACGGTAGATTTTTAGGGCTGATTGAATCGCACCTCTGACGTGAATCTGTTGTTCAAACATTTTGAGGGGAGAGGCAGAGAGGCAGCCATGAGCAGGTTGAATGCTCCATAAGTCCCTCTCTCCTGACTCGAGCACACACTTCAGCATGGCTGGTATATTTGAGTGAGGCCGTTCAAAAGGCCCAAACAAGTCCATTAAACAATAGATGAACAGTTTCCCCCTCACAGATGATTCTAGTGCAAATATCAGCTTTTGTCCACTACCACTGCGTTGTTTTTTTAAACATGTGTGGCATCTATTGTTTGCTTGTTTTGCTCATTTCCAGATGACACATTTTGTGTTTACTCTTCATATGACCATTTCTGTGCAAGGCTGTGGTTTTTTTTTTTTTTTTTGGGGCTTACATTATTTTTGTCACATTGCTAATGGAAACAATCACTTGTATGACTTTGTTTACAGATACACCCTGAGCACGTCTAACTCCGCAATTGCGGCTCTACTCTGTGCCCTCTACCCTCACTTCCCTGCTCATAGCACTGACAACAGGTGAAGATCAAGTTCTCCAGTGCCTTGACTCTCTTACAGTGCGAATGAACGTAGCGATGATGCTTTTTATGTGTTATTTATTTATTTATTTATTTATTTATTTTCTTTTGATTTCAACCTCTGAGGGGTTTAGTTTATTTATTTATTTTTTTTAAGTGGTGGGTTTTTGCATCCGTAGTTGTAAGGAACTGTTTTCCTGAAAGTACTTTGTGGTGAATCTCCAGCTATTGATCTAGGATCACATTTCATGTTCATGGGAAACATTTTTGTTTAAAGCGAAGAGTTCCACTCCCGTATTTGCCTGTATGTGCACTTCCTCCTCAGATATCACCTCCAGGCCCTTCGTCACCTCTGTGTGCTTGCAGCCGAGCCACGACTGCTGGTACCCGTGGACGTAGACACTCTGAAACCCTGCTACGCTCTGCTGGACGTCACATACAAGGTGCTGCGTCACATGAGCCCCAGTCCTTCAGCTTCCCACACTGTTCAGCGCTGAATGAAGATCTTGTATTGATTTAGAAGTAAAGCTCAAACTGGGCCTATGAAGAGGAACTGGCAGGAGCTTTTTTTTTTGTTTGTTTGTTTCTTTCTTTTGTTATTTGAATGTATTCCAGCTTCTGCTGTGATAGAACAACTGAACGAATCATTCTGCTCTGTTTGAAGCTTTCATTCAGTTGGCTACTGTGTGACAGAGGCTTGACCTGTGGAAGAGCTACTCTGCTGCTCGTGTCCGTGTGGCCTCTCTACACAGAGCTGCTCTGCTGCTCGTGTCCGTGTGGCCTCTCTACACAGAGCTGCTCTGCTGCTCGTGTCCGTGTGGCCTCTCTACACAG
>JAOXYF010000009.1:14693305-14707833 GCA_028565775.1 Sternarchorhynchus goeldii
TCTATCTATCTATCTATCTATCTATCTATCTCTCTACATGGAAACATGTAACAAAGCCTAAGAAATTATTTTTTGCATGACCTGGCAACATCATACGCTTTCTTCTGGCAAGCCCTCCCAATTGTTTGTTGGCATGGAGCTTGCATGCCGGTATTGTTTTTCTTCATTTTGTTACCACAGGTTGCAGCCAAACTTCTGCACCTTTTTGCCATGAAGAAAGTTTCGCCCTTCAAACTGTCCTTGCTGACTATGGGGGCAAAATACATCCATATCTTCTTCCAGGCCGGTTTGTTAGCTGCCGTAGATAGAAAAGTTAGATTTCTCTCATATTCTCAATGCAAGACGATGAACAAAAACATTTTTACACATGTTGACCCATCTTTATCAAGGCTAAAGTTTTGGGAGGGTACTGTAAATGACTGTACACAGCCTCTGTTTTCACTCCACCCATCATTGAACATCCCCAACATTTTTGAGGTCATGAAGTGGTTACTATGGTGGTTTTCCATTATTGTTCTGCTATTTCTATCTCTCTCTTTTATTCCTTCTGGTATTTGTTCCCCAGAAACAGGAGACCTTGGCCTTATTCTCAGCTATCCTATATGAATGTGTGACCCAGGAGAACCCAGAAATGCTTCCCACCCATATTTCTATTGACCAGGTTAGTTTTGGAGCATGATGCATTATTTAAAAGGAGACATCTCCACTTACTCATGTTGTTTCCCAAAGTGCTATAGCACAGCAGTGGTATAAGCCTTAATGCAACGCAGTAGGAGTTTAGAACTAGTAATGAAGAATGAAGCTATTCCTCACTCATAGAATTTATAGAATATAATAAAAAGTTGAAAGGCGATATGCCTTACTTTGAAGTTCCACACCACTTAATTGTGTGGAATTGCTGCTAATACCATGCTGTTGTACTTGAACTGCTTTGAGAAGACAACTGTAGTGTCATGGAGCCAGAGATGACACTGCTGGGGAGCCCTGGATCTGCCTGCTGCTTCACTTAAAGAAACTGTGCCTTAGCTAGGTTGGAGCAGATCTCAGGGCTGACCAGTCTCCAGTGCAGTACTTTGATTTCCAAATAAGCTGTGCGATGAACCATCCAGTCATGGCCTTTCGGCTGGTGACCAAGCAGTTGAGGTTGTTCTTCCAGTCTACTGTAAGGAACCAAGAGCCTAATGAGCTTGTCCACCCCACAGAACACCCTAAATTTCCATAATTAAGTAAAAGAGGTGGAGCTCCTGAATTGAAGCAGAAAGACCATTAGGACCCTTGGTTGGAAAAAAAAAACCCTGTATAAATCAACTCAGTAAAATGCACTGCATAAAACAATTTCCTCACCATAGAATGTCAGTTCCTCAGTGTCCGTTCACACATACCTGTGTGCGTGCAGGCGGTGAAGGCATTGGAACGGGCCGACACGGGCGAGACGTTTGGCCTGTGGCAGATGAAGCTGGTCCTAGAGCTGTGTGAGCGTGGAGGACTTCAGGGGAGGCCGCGGGAGGCGTACCAGCACGGATGCAGACAGCTGCTCAGCTCCGAGCTGCTCCCCGTCATGAAGAGCTCAGCCGACCGAGCCCTCGACTGCTGGCTCCGCGGTGAGATAAGCCAACAGCAAGGAATTGCTTACATTCACACCTGTCAATTGTACTAAAAATATATTTAAAAGACACAAACCAAAAATGCAGTACTTGATGGACCATTTTTTAAACTGTCATTAAACATTTCTTGGTATATTTGAGTAAACAGTTGAGTACATTTGAGTGTCAGTCAGATGTAGCGCTTTTTACAACAAATGTCACAAAGCAGCTTTACAAACGCATGGGTCCAAGTCCCTAATGATCAATCCAGGGGTGCCAGTGGCAAGGAAAAACTCCCTAGAAGGGATTAGGAAGAAAACTTGGAAACACCAAGATGTGTATGAACAGCTTTAGCCAAAAATAAATAAATCTTTACTCTGAAATAAGTTGCTGCTGGGAATGGCCATTGGTGTTTTAATGAGTCAGCAGTATTTTGATAAGACTCTACTTTCTGACCTTTGATTCTTTATGCACAGATAACAGCCATGTGCTGCAGGCATATGTGAGTGGCCAGCCCCTGAGTGAGGACACCAACGCCAGCATGCTCGCCTGCTTTCTGGTCTACCACTCTATTCCCAGCTCCAAGAGAATAGCGACCATAGACCTTGAGGGTAAAATTTTGATTCTGTAAGCATTGATGTCGGTTCTCTGTTGGTGTACCAGTTTTTTACCTGTAGATATTTCCTTTGCAGGGAGCTCCTCTTTCGCCGCGCTCCTCCTAAACCTCAGCCGGCTGGGTGTCCCCGTGCGCGCAGTGCTGCGGCTGAGTCCCCTGCTCCTGCGCACGTCTGCGTCTCCTGCGGAGCTGCCTCGATGACGGCACGAGGTCCGCATGCCCTTTTAACAGGGAAAGCCAAATGTTCTCCTGGGGAGCCCCCATTCTGAAAGAATGGCATAATTAGTGTGCAGTCCTCGTTAGGATTTTTTTAAAAATTGGGCGTGGCATGTCTGTGTAGGCTGTGTATAAAGCCCTAGGATAACTGTTGGCTCCTCAGCAGGTTAAAGGTTGACTACACCTGCAATGCAGTCATGTAAATAATTTGTATCAATGTTTGTACTTGTGATAAGTCAATAAATGACTTGAGGTAATAGTTCTTTTTAAGTTACATCTTGCCTTATGTGTTTTAAACCTTACCAGTAAAGGAGATTTATTGGCTGTTCCCTATTGATTTATTATTTTCTATTGCTCCACAAAACAAACATCACAAAAGCATTGCTGTACCAACAAAAGGCATTCTGAAAGCAAACTACAAGTTCCACATTACGGAACCATGTTGCCACACACCCACTCACATTCCACACCATTTGAATAGCCACGTTTCTCTGTTTAAAATGTCTCCAAAACCACTGCTTTGAATGCAGCATTCAAGCTCTGCCTGCAGCCTCACTCTGGGAAGTAAAAGTTCTTTTTAAGCCCTGAGCTAAAGTTACTGAGCTATTTTAGAGAGTGACCGAATACAGGTCTGTTAAGTCTCGGTACTGAGTAAATTGTGTTCTTATTTCGGGGTTTAAGTTGGGGCATTTGTTAAAATGTCAGATGAACTACGTGCATATTACTGCTACAGACTGAAGTCCAGTGGATAATAACTGCTGTAGTGTTTTATGTGTAGTTGGAAGTTGGGCAACATGGCTGAGTTGACTGGGCACCCATGAGTAACAGATCTGTTCGAAAAACCTGCTGGAAACTGGCTCCATAACCAGAACCGTACACATCTCTCAGGAGTGCCAAAGAAGGTGATGCAAGGAATGTGTGTGTGTGTGTGTGTGTTTCTGAGAGCTTAATTTTGCACTTTTGTCTGGAGAAAGTAAAGCGAAGCATCACCGAGTAGCTTATGCTTCAAGTACCATGTGAGCACTGGTATGCCATGTATGAGAGCTGGTCTGTAGCAGGCTGGTAATTACGTATTAGTTTTCCCACGTTGGCAGCGGACATTCCTCTGTTGTTGAATGTGCGGTCAGTAAATGATGCATATGGTGTGGTAAGTGATCATTTTATGAGGTCACAGCACTACTAGAATAGAAAGTTCAGTTTTGGTTGGTAGAGGAATACCACTTTAAAACGTGCATTTTGTGAAATCCCATCTGGTACCTGTTTTCAAGGACGGCACAGAGTTTTTTTTCAATGTCGTTTTACTTTAAGACTTTAGTTTACTTTAATATACTGTCCACTCGCTTGCAGTCCGTCTTGTCGTCCATATAAATTTTGGCTGTCAACGATGTTTCCTTATACCCACATATAATGTCGATAACGTCTCTCTGTCTGTTAGCAATTGTTAGCAATCCAGGAAAGGGCGAGTCTGCCGAAATACGTTTGGAATGTGAACAATGATGATTGTTCAAGAAGTCAGCAACTTGTGAATGGTGCCTTCATGGTGTTTTAGGAAAAATCTGTCCACACAAGTTTTTTTTCTAATTTTATTGACATGTGACTAGTGTTCGTCTGTTTCAGTTAAATTAAAAACAAACTGTTTTTCTCATTCATATGAAGTGAACGAGTTGCTTTGCGTGATCTTATTGGCAGTTGTCGGTGTTAATTCCAGCTGCTGTTGATATTCCCATTTCTGCATTTGAGCGTGTGCGGACAGGCTCTCAAGGGAGAATGCACTTGTATACCGCGAGAACTCCCACACACGCCCTAATTCTTTCACATTTCTTTCATCTCACTATTCCAGACGGAATTTAACAAGAACGGAAAATGAGGCTGCGTAAAACTGCGATTGTTCCTTTCCGTCCCGTCCCTATTTTCAAAATCAGCACCGCCCAGAACCGACTACAGCCGCCTTTCCCCCTGTAAACACAATTCTGGGTAACAGTTCAAGAAGTTTTCAACGAGTGGTTAAGTGCAACCACAAAGATCTGTGTAGGGCTTTGTGCAAAATACAAATAATGTCTTTACGTTACGTTTCTTATAGATGGCTTTGTGTATCTGACGACCATACTGAAATTCATAGGAGTATTTATGAGACGGCTGCCAAAGCGTTGACTTCTTATGAGCGAAACTTCATTCACAACCCATGAAGATTTGAATCGCTGCGGCAAATTGACGGTCGGGAGAAGTGGGTGTGACCAACTGGAGAAAGTATGTTCTGACTACATGAATGACTCAAGTCCAGAACAAGCGCAAAACGTTCAAAAGAGAAGAAGAGGAAGAAGCTTAGATTATTCGCTGCCTTTTGTCACAGGGACAGTTTGTGCAAAGTGCAACCAAAGTAAGCGCAGCCTAGTCTCAAACATTCCTAACCTGACGCAGACGTTTATTGGTCACGACAAGAACGCTCATACTCGACTAGAATAATCGGTAAGTTTCCATGTACTTGCACACTAACCTCAAACTATCTTACCTACAATCTTTAAAATGTCAAAAGCATAAACACGTGCATTGTGCTGCTTGTTTTCTACATAAATTTATTCTAAGACCTGATGATCCGGAACCCATGCAATTGTATAATTTCCATTCTAGATCTTTTGCAGACACTAGTTTTGCATCACATATGTTAGGAAGGCACTCAGACAATTAGTAGCTAGGTAACTTACAAACCTATACACACCCACACTGTATAGACATTTTGGTGTCTTTATAATTGTGCAGAGTTATGATTGTTAAGTTTAAGCTATGTTGTATTATGTAAGTATCATAATTAACGGAATTACCGAGTCGGGTCACTTTATTCTCATTGGGCGGTTTGGGCGATGATAAGAGGAAGCGTTAAATGTATCTAACTTCCTGTTCCCTTTTCTATTTCAAAAAGACATAGCTAGAGATTAAATGCGACTGACATTTATCTCTATCCATGATCTTATATATATGCTTTTATTTTTTGCAGTTTTCTATCCGTTTGTCCAAGACAGTATCAGAAAAAACATTATCGTTACTTCTGTGCGATGCTATTCATTTCACCTATCGTAGTTAAGCGAGGATCCACTCCCGTGGTTACCGTGTTGAGTCACGTAGTCACTGGTTTCATTTCTCTGCGTCACCGAGGAGGCGTGCCCGGTTTTTCAGTGCTTCATGTGCGCCTCTGTATCCGGGTAGAAAAAGGATCCCTCGCGCGCAGCACGTCTCCATAGCGCTGTGCACGGACCCTCGTAGTGAAAGGAATGTTCTGTTTGTGCATTTAAGACAGTGGTTCAGGACTCCACAGCCGTTTATCTCCTGTGTCCTTAATATACTTCAGACATCTGTTTTGTTAGTCTCCTCGAGCTTTTTTCCTTTTAACTGTTCCTTTTAGAAGTGTTTTATGGGACTTCCTCTCGTCTCCATTCATGTGGTTTTAGTTGCGCGGTATGCGCACTACATTCATGAATCTGAGAATAAATGGGTGATTTCCAGCGCCACCGCGACCTGTCAAATGGGCCATCAATCTAACAGCCCCGTACTGAAGGAATATGACTAACAGTATCAAAATTTAAACTTAAGTCAAACCAGCTTTGATTATGCCAAACCACATCGTTATGAACTAGGGCTTCTAGTTAATGCTGATTTAAAAACGCAGCTAAATATAGTTTATCTTCAGTGATGCTTTGCATCTTGCAGGCATTCCTTGCTGGTTTGAATTTGTCTTGCTAATATGGAATAAGAGGCTCAGCATATCTTTAACATCAAGCAAACTACACATAAACCAAATGCTAAACATTCACATTCCTCTGTGCCCTCTGTATCTACTTTCAGTTTGGTGATTTTACCTTCCAGTAAAAAAACTGCTAATGGTAGTCTCAGAAGCGGAAGTAGTGGCACTGAAATTTACATTGATGAAAAGATCTATTGTTATCGTTCAGATGAAATGAGTAAATATACGCTCTCTTAGTCGAACACTAGTGGTCAGCCTGTTCTTTGATAACTCGTCTTATCCAGATAACCATGTCAAGTCCAGATACAATATCTTTGTATGTAATATCTTTAGAATAGTTTTTTCAAAATATGTTGCATACTTTGTAGGATATTGAATGTGATAATATTATTATAAATGTTTTTTGTTTTTTGATTAGTGATTAAAGGCATTTTACAGTAGACCAGTATACCTTCATGATGCTACCAAGGGCCCCGAGTATTCGTTTATTTTATTCGTGTTCCTTAGGGCTTTGTGCCATCTAGTGGATATTTAGAGACCTGCAGCAAGACAGAAGATCAGGTTGTTTCGAAAGCTTGTAGTCTGCGGTAGTGTATTGTTATTCACACGATCTTATGAGAGCGTGATGTTCTGCAATTAATATAATCATACTTATTTCTTCGTTCTGTAAATGTTTATGTTCAACCAACATCCCTCAAAGGTATCGCTCCCCCGTGAGGCTGCGTTTACAATAGAAATGTATTTTGAAACATAATCGCTGACAAATAAATTGGGTCATATCGACAGGGTTATGTTAGAGGGAGGAGGAAGTTTACGTTTTAATAAGAAATGAATACACTAGCTTATTAAGTATATTATTATTGGATACACTTAATAATTAGTTGTCGGTTGTATATTAATTGAAGTACTAAGTTCCATCAGATCATCGAGGAATGAGGTCATATGCAGAGTATATGCACTCCCATTATCTGATTTGCATCACGAGAGTTAAATTCCGCATTTATCTCATCGTCCACATGGTGGCAGTATAATGATGTATCTCAGGCGAAATCATTTTAACATTGTTTGAGACATATAAAACAGATGGTTGTCTTGTTTTATGAAGTTTAAATTAGAGGAGTATATTGAATTCTATTGTACTTACTGGCTAGGATATATTCTGTGAGCCAACAACAAAGCACTTTTGTAAGTCACTCTGTATAAAAGTGTCTGTAATAATAATAATAATATTATAATAATATAATAATAAATAATACAGTGTTTAGTTTTAATGGAACACCAAAGACTGCAAATAATTCGGAAAACATAATACATTTTTATCAGCAGCATAACATTTTTGATACTTCAGTGAAATTTCTTTTGGTGCTTAGATTAAATAAAATTATTCACACTCTTGCTTAGAGCATTTTGCTGAAATGTACACTCAAAGTGAGTGTATCGGGTGGCTCCCTGACAGCAATCCTCCCTCAAGTACAACCGTTGTTTGTCTGTTGAGACAGTTTCATAATTACTGTTCATAATTGTTTCATACTGGTTATTTCTTTAATACCAAATACATTATATGGTATTATTCATTATACATTATATGGTATTATTCATTATACATTATATGGTAATTATTCCCAGCCTAAAAAAATCAAGCTGCCATTATTTTGAAAAAATGATTCACCAGCTCATTGAAATTTCATGTTTTACCTCAAGTGGAACAAATTAATTACTGAACCTTTAGATTTTTTTGTTGTTTTTATAATAGATTTAGATTGGATTTTTGCCCTAATATGGCTGAAGATCTAGAAATATCTAGAAATATTTTTGGCCCAGCCATCGATTAGCAGTAGCACAATAAATGTATTAAATTGTGAAAAGAATAGCAAATCAGACCTTTAAAGGAGGTAGAAAGCAGTCTCTTTATCCCCCTGGACCTGGCTTAGTTATTACATCTTCAGTGCTTTGCAGCAGCAACTCAACTGTGAAGAACTCCCACAGACTTTATGTCTCACGATAGGGCCCAATGGAAAATGTACTTAATGTTTTATTAAGTTTTTAGGGCCCCTGTTAGTCAGTGACCCTTAGAATTATCTTAACCTCCCCCTGCCCCCTCCCCTGCTGTGCCCCAGCCCTGGAGTAACCAATCAACATGTCCTACAGTGTCACTTCCTCAAGACCTTTATTTGGATAAAAGTGTAAGTCATTGCAACTGCTTTAGCTGCCTATCAATAGTGCTCAGCAGCTCTGTGGAGCGGAGATGTCCTTTGTGTGTGTGAATGAGGATGTGTGTCTCTAGGGTTCCCTGCTCCCTAGAGTATGTGTGAAATGGGAGAATATTGATCACAGCGTTTTGTGTGTGCTATTCCTCTGTGGAGATAGCCTGTGAGAAAGCACCTGGGCTGGTTTCTCACAGGCTTGATTAGAGGGAGGACAAACCCATCTACCCAACTGGGTGCCTGTGTAAGTGTTTGTGATGCACGTGCATTTACTCTGTTCCATTCATAAAGTGACATTGAGTGTTTCCCCCAACTGAGATGTGCACATATCAAGGTGGCCAACCCCAGGCGGATGTTGTAAGAAGGCAAATCTTGCATCAAAGCTTGTTTTAAAAGCTTTTGTCATTCTTGAGCTGAAGCCAAAAGAACAACCTCATGCACCTAAACTGTTTATTTTCTTTGAAGTCCATATTGCTTCACATCCCTTGAGCATTATGATGCAGATCGTGTTGTCTTCATATGCATACTCCCATTGCAGCGTGACCTGAAGTGTTACTCTGAAATCACTGCTGTAATGAGGAGCCATAAAGCAAGCATCAGACTGTAAGATACCTGTATCTTCATGGCAGGAGGCTACACTGACATTCATGGACACCTTTATTGGTGCTGGGTCATGGAAGGACACTATTAGCTGGTTGCTCACCCTATAGGTTGGAGGTTGGTAGTCCTGCAGGCTGTTTTTTTTTTACATTTACAATGTGCTTTATAGCTTCTGTTTCTAGAAACTTCAATTTATTTCTGTCTGCAGTGACTCCACACCTAGCAGGTGTGGAGCGAGTTGCCCTGCTGGCTGGTGGGGGAGGGGTAACGAAACAACGGTGAAGTGTAGTGATGCATCATGGCTTTGCTCTAGCCTTAACTGCAGATATACAACCATACTGCATGGCTGTAGGATTACTGACCCATGAGGCTATGCCTCCAGAAAAAATAGACATATTAGTGGAATTTATTAACCTGTTTTACCTTAAGGTTTATGTACATTTCATCAAACCCACTGTGTGTGCAGAGAAAAGTGGGAATTTGGAATTGGAAACTGAACAGTTTCCTGTGGTCCAGCCCACTGGTTGGGGTTGATTGGTAGTGTAAGCCTGTGTCACTCGTGACATTCTCGGTGTCCCAACATTTTAACACAGATGGGCTTGAGTTCAATTTACAAAAGATTTCCATTTCACATTTAGGAAGCCATGTTAAAATGATTAACATCAGCAGTTTCTGAGACATAATTGAAGCATAGCATGCTTCTGACTTTAACATTTTGTTACACTCAACAGAATTGACTGTTGTTAACCCTTAATGTAGTCTCTCAAGATCTTTATACAGAAGACTGTTTCTTTATTTCTGGTTGGTTGTCCTGTTTATTTCTTTGACATTTAATTTGGCTTTATGTCTACATTTTCTGTAATTATTCACCCTAGTTGACCTATGTCTGGTAATGTTATTAATGCATGAAACTGAAAGTTAAGAGAAGGGATCACTGCTGGAGATTACTCTGCTGGGGGTGGGGGTGGGGGGTGGGGGTATCAGTGAGTCAGAAGGTACAGTAGATGTGCCTCACTTAAAATGTGAGCATGCCATAACAGCATGGCTGGATGCATTGTGTCTTTTTCACTTCTCGCTTTTGGTGCTTCTCGGCAATAGTGTGGGAAAGCGGGTGGGGGTGATGTAGTTCGCCCCCCCCCCTCCATCAACTGGGTCTCATTGTGGCTGTAGTGCCTTACACTCAACTGTAACTGTACACTTTGAAGACTTACCCCTCAAAATAACATAATAATAATAATAATAAAACTCTAAATGTGTGTAGAATGAGCTTAAACAGAGTTGTAGCCATGTGTGGAGATATGTTTGAATTAAATGTTATAATGGAATCATGCAGTACAATCTGAGAGGCAGTCAGTGAGAGCCTACATTAATCACTTGTTATTACATGAAATACATTTTTAGTTGAACATCAAAGTGAAATAAACATATAAACTTTCATATACCCTCATTGCTTTTTGCAAAGCTACAGTTTTTACTGTGTGATTGCTCCGATATTTATTGTTTTCACTGGGGTTACATAGTTCTGTGTATTTGGTTAGAGTAGCATTTTTTCTGCGATATCTAGGCTTTCTTGCTTGCACCCATAAAATGAAAATGCACACAATGGTAGATGTTATTTTAGTAAATCTCATGAATGGCCTACTAAGGTTTTTGAAAAGGTGTTGGTGCTCATTAAGGAATTTTAAGGTCATTTAGTTATTTACCCTTCTGGGTGTCTATGGGTATATATGGAGATGCACTGTTATACTGATGCCTCTACTGATTGACAATATTAGAATTGTTAGTTAAGATTAAGGTTACTGAGAAATTTGCTCGCAGGAAATGCGCTCTGATTATAACATGACATGCATATTTATCAAAATAATTCACCACAGATCTTTACAGGTTTTTAGACTATTAGAACTGAAGCTGAAGAGAACATGGATGGTTTTAAAGGTGTTTGATAATAGATGTTTTTTTTTTTAATATACATTTCCAGTGGATACTGTTTACCTGTTGGATGTCTAGTAGATATTGTAAGTTGCAGGGATTCAGTATATGGCAGTCAAAAACCCAATAGAAGATGTTTTTAAAATGTCCAATTTTTGCTGCACCTTTATAACAGGAAAACTTTAATTCGACTCAAGAAGGTCAAAGACCAGAGTAAACCAGAGCAAATGTAAGCAGTCACAGCAGATGAGCTTCATCTTTCCTATGACTTTCTGGTTCCCACGTACTCACACTTCAAAGGCATCGCTGCATCATGTCTGGTCCCCTTCCCCTTCCATAACCTTTTCTCTGAAGCACATGAGCCTTTCTGTTTCCTCCCTCCTTTACTCTTGGAAGCGCAGATGGCTGTCCTTGACGTTTACTTTCTCTTATGCACACACGTAAGCCTGAACACTGGTTGAGCACAGGCCCCCCCCCCTCTGTGGCCCTGTGTGCTGTGTCCACACAAGACCTCCCGTGTGTTGCTGTGGGAACTTGGCCAGTCATCTGTGGAGTTATGAGAGGCATGTGGGGGAGAGGAAGCAGCGGTTTGGTGAGTCAGTGCCTCATGAGCGTTCCATTCCGTTAGCCTTCCACTTAAGCTTTTTTGACTCATCCGGATCCCTCTGGTCCTTTGAGATGTGTGTGTCTGTGTGAGTGTGAGAGAGAGAGAATGAGGGGGAAGATAGTTTATCTCTGTGTTTTTTTGGCCCATTTGTTCATTTTGCAGAACTGTGTTTGGCTTCTAGGAGAACAAGAGGCGTAATGGTAAGTCAGTACCTGATAAATGACATTTATGTGAGAGAGTATAGAGCTTTTCTGTGGAGATTGTGTTGGAAGACTGCTGCTGAGGAAAGAGCAGTATACATTATGGTGCACAAGTTTAGCACTGCAGCTCAGTTCTATATGCTTTTGAGGTGTCTTGAAATGGTTCAGAGAAGCTGTGAATATATACACAGCTTTATTTTAAGATGACTGAACTTTGACACAGTCCTGACCTTAACATCCATACTATGTAGTGAACGATTCAAGAAACGTTTGACTGATTTATATTTACGCTCAGAGAACTGCATGACTGCTTTGGAGTGATATTTGAAGACTCAAGAAGACTCATTTTTGTAGAACATAAAGCAATACATGGACAATGAGATTCACAAGACAATAGAAGTCCAGTGTAAAGTCATAGCTGTCAAATCATTCAACTTCTATTGGTATAAAGTTTGAATTTCTTGTAACTCAGTCTAAACTAACATTTCTACATTTAGAAATTGCTGATATTGAACTTTTTTCCATGTACTCCCGCAATAATCAACTAGTATACACACACTGTGCTATTCAGTGTATTCCTGCATCAGTGTGTCAGTTAGTATTAATGTGTAGATACTGAGCTGGGAGTGGAAAAGGAAGTCGATCTGACCTCCTGGATTTCCCAGAGAGACTCTGGATCAGTTCTCTACTCACTGTGGGAAAAGTGGAAAACCACTCCCCTTGATCTATCTTTAGTTCTTGCTGTTAAACCACAGTGGCTCTGTAAAATGGTGAGAACTACATACCAGAAAAACATTACATACATGACTTTATCATATAGTAAACCTGAAAAATAATTTTCTTGCTTCAAATCTCTTTCAACCAGTACTTAACAAAAGATGAGGTTAAGATCCTTTGTGAACAAAAGGTCAATGAAACAGACATTCTGAAGTGGCTGAGTCATGTTGTACTTTTTTTTGGTATGTATGTGTATTTTTACAATTGAGTGATGTCAGGGATTATGGGTTGAAATGCCCCTCTGTGGAAGCACACACCACACACTGGTACATTTTTACTGTAAATGAGGAACCTGTGCAAACTGCTGGTTCTGGAGCTCATGGTGCGCTGAGCAGAGGTGCATACGGCTGCTTGCGTGGGCAGCCATGACACAGATGACTCAGCACACTGTTACCCAGCAGAAAAAACTCCCTTATTAAAACATTTTCTACAGTGTGAAAGGGTTCAGAGAACTGCAATGTCTACAGTTTAAAAATTTAATACTACTAGTACTACTACTGACAGTGCAGTCAATTTGATGTGAAAGATTGGAGTTAGTATTCTTACCCAACAGTGGCAGAAGGTAAGAAACTAAGGGGAAAAATATATTTCAGACATGTACATTATATATAAAATCTCCAGTGGTATAATGACCATATATATTTAATTATTTTTTCAGTCTGTTTATATTTAGCCTTCTAAGGGCTGAAGTGGCAAGTATTTAGCATTACAGTCCCCTTACAATTGAGCAGTAGCAGGAAACTGGCTCTCTTAAAGTATCTTAAATCCCAGTATAATACACCAGAAGATACTTCAGAAATCTTCAGGACTTCAGGTCTCCCCAAATTCAAGATGTCAAGAGCTCTTAGTGTCATGATGACATTTTGTTCTGAAAATTGTGTTTTTTTTTATTTTGTGTATTTTCTGTTTGTACCATAATAAAAAGACTGACAAATAATTATATAGTAGCATTATACCACTGCTAAAACAAGAAATCTAATGGTGGCGTTAAAATTTTGCACAGTAATATATATTTATATATATCAAGCAAACACATGCTTGGTCATCAGAACAAAGTTGTGCATCACTATTTATTTTCCTACAAATTCTTTGACTTCTTCTGTCTTCTGTGTTGAATGTGATCTGTGGTTTGTCTTTAAATAAACATATTTGACCCGTGTTCATGGGCAACACATTATTAAGTAACTGTAATTGGCCCCTAATATTGCCATTGGTGCTTAGGTTTTGAATGCCTCTATCTTTGCACTATAGCCAACGTTCTTTGCATAGTTCTATACAAGCAAATCCTGTAGTTTATATCACTAATGACGGATGATCCTGTTCTATTCAGTATTTCAATATAAGTAAGTCTGGCTCATTGAGAGAGGTTATGTAATTATGAAGTAGTTCATAGCCATTGAAGTATAATAAAAATGTCTATATTTCAATAGTTCTATGTCGAACTTCCTGTTTATTCAGTATAAATTCCATATGGATGTGAAATTCGTACTGTACAATGAATTAGTGAATTAATATATAGCAATGAATAGACTTTTGACTTTATAATGAATAGATGGTTCAGCTGAACCATCAGTTGTTTTGAACTTAGTTGTCTTTATTAACTTAAAAAAACATTTTTTGTTTAGGTTTTTAAGAAAAAAAATGTGTATTTATTAAAATAAATGTTTCCATTCATGCAAAAGAAATATGCTGTAAATTGACAGAAGCAGTTTGTACAATCTGTATGTATTGTTTTGTTTGATTTTATTTTGATTTTGCTTGCACTGAGCACCACATATTTTCAACAATGTAAAGACAGTGCTATTCAAAAGCTGGTCACCAAAGCCAATATTAGTGGTCAATTACAGTTACGAAATGACGTGTTACAAAAATATATTCTATGAATGACATGGTGCAGAACAAATACAATACAGCACACGAGTCGAACAGCTCACAGGAAAATTTAAAGTCAAAGTGTGTCATGCTTAAATATAATAAAAATGCATGTGTATCTTTGACTGGTTTGAAAAACTCTTTTCCAGTAATGCTTTTGGACTAGAAATTTTTTTGTGTTATAAGGC
>JAOXYF010000009.1:14713732-14730354 GCA_028565775.1 Sternarchorhynchus goeldii
TAGTGATGTCCTGTGGCCGCAGATGTGCTGAAGTCATTCAAAGCAAAGGCCTGTACACTTCCTACTGATTACTGACTTGTAACCTTCAGAATATTTAGTTGTAATCTTTCTCTGTGCTACAGTCATGGCTGTTCTCTATATATAATCTCAATTGCAATTATTTAATGTTGACTGCAGTTTAAAGGCAGTAGTAATATCAGCTCTGGCTGGAGACATCTGTAGTTGTAATGGCAAGTGAAAGCAGGAGGATGACATTTGCGAAGATACGAGCAGATAAGGTTCCTAATGCTGACTCTCAGAACGGAGAGCATGCCTTGTGCTGACGCATAGTGAAACTATAGTGGACTTCCAGACCCTGGGTATCTGAAAGAGGTCCAGTGGCATGGTTGTTCCGCTTTGAGTGAGGAAATTGAGCAAGGGCCACTATTTGGGTTGTGACATGGAAACACCAATCAAGCTCACATGCAGAAGATCCTCGAATTAGAATCATCCCTAAACGCACATTTGCAATCAGGGGTTACGACAGTAACACAAGGTTGATTTGACAGAGGAAGCCCGTGCTAGATTCCATAAATTACAGGCTAAATGGGTTAGCCTAACCCTAACCCTATATTCTGTTTGCAATAGAGATTAATTATATAACCAAATATATAATTGTATTAACAAATACATAGACAATTATGTGCACAGAGAATAATAAGCTGCTGTTAAATTTCTTTTTGACTGACTGTTAATGCTATACATTTGCTTTGTGAAATACTCTAAAGATATTGTAGCATAAAAAGAATATTTGAACAAGCAAAGAAGAGACAGCACCAGGTCTTGATCAGTGAAAACAGAGGTTAAAACTTTATTGCATCACGCAAGGTGTACAACAAAGGAGTTGCCTTGAGAACAACTAATTACCCCTCTCTGCAGATCTCCTTATATTCATGTTTCTTGTCAACACACTTCTAACCTCATTCAATCATGTACTTTCTTAGGTTGTAAATCCTTCAAAATACTCCCTTACCTCCCAAACGATGAGTTTAAACACTGTTCATCCTATACTGTCCCCAGTGATTCCCCCTGGTTACATGGTATGGGATGATGTTTCCTTTTTGTACCCTAAACAGAGGCAAACTCTTCCAACCAAGAAGAGGCTAAGGTCCATTAGGCTATGGTCCATTAAGCTACAGAAGCTGGATAGGGTCAATCCAGCTGCAGTTTGTTAATTATATTGGAGGTTTTAATTTCAGCTAGGCTAAGGCCTTTAGAGCTGCAATCAAAGGAACATCAACATTTCTAAGGGTGGAGTTTCTAGTCCTCCGTTTAGGTGGTTACCTCATCTTAGAGGGTAAGAAGGGGTACCCCAAAAAATTTCCACTACAATTTCCAGGTGTTTTATTAAATCCAAAGTTACCATTCTGCACTGTATGTTGTTTAAATACACTATATTTGAATACTGAATGATGAAGATATTTTGAGGGCCTGAAAAGTGGGTTGTCTCTTTAAATAGACTTTTTTGGCTTTCTCAGAATTGCATTAATTTTGTCTGTTGGAGCAAGTGGGCCTATCCTAGAGCTATGACCTTTAACCTCGTGCTTGTCTTGCACCTCCACGGCTGCAAGGGTTCACTGCTTGTGTGCTTCTGCTGGATCGTTCACACTGAACCCCGAAAGGTGTGTTGCTTCTTTCCATTTCACCCCTCAAAAAGAAATTATCCTAGCCAATGCTCACCTGCACTCGCTATAATAGTCACCTGCACTTCATTTAATTATGTGAAGGCAGCGGTTTTGAGCTCAGTTGTAAAGAAGGTTTTGCACCTCCTTGTTGAAATATGAAATGTCATAATACCCTGAAGTTGAAAGAAATTCAGTTGTTTCAACGTTTCAAGATGAGCAATGTGAAGAGTGTGTGAGGAAGTGAGGAGAGAGAGAGTGGGTTGGTTTTGATTGCTGAGATGCCAGCTTGAAGCATAGGATGTGTAAATGTCAAGCAGAAATATCAAATCCTTCACAAAATATTACATGGGCCTGAATAATATGCATGACCTTTTTTTTGTGAAAACCACAAGCTCTCAGTTTTGTTTTTCGGGCGTAATTTGGTTTATCTTTTTCATCGTCTTTGTTAAGACAAACATTTTTGAAACCTATCAAGCTGGTTTACAGCCTATCCAGATATACACACATACACACATACATACATACATACATACATACATACATACATACATACATACATATATACATACTGATACACACACACACACACACAGTTCATATTATTCTGAAACTTAAATTCTGTGTTAACAGACAATTTGCTGTCCAACGAGAATTTTAGTTGTGCTTATTAAACAGCTGCTCTGTAATAGATATACAGTCATATGGTCATGTTCAGTTGCAAAGGTGATTTTATAGAAATTTGAACAGATTTTGTTGTATTGTATTTGTTGTTTTTCGGTTTGTATATACAGTATTTTGACAAACATAATTGTTGTTGGTGGTGGTGGTTGTTAATATTCAAATGAGGTGCACATGCTGTTATACAGTAAAAAAGCAGTACATAATTCTGGCAAGAAATTAAGATGATTAATATAATAATTACTTTACAATTTAGTGCTATGCCAAAAATGGATGGCTGGCCAAATATGGCCCACATATAGAAAAACAGTTGCCAAAAGACTCGATTTCAAAGGAACATGACTTACATGCAGTCAGTACTAGGGGAATTCCAGATTATTTGTACATTTTATTTAGCGGTTTTTGGCTTATTACAAACTTCATCATTTGTTTGGACCATCCTGACCTAACGTTAGTCGACAAACCAAAACCACAAGGTAGGCGTTTTTTTCCAGCATAATTAAAAAAAACCCTGATCTTGATGCCTTAAGATAATTTAGATAATATTAGTTTTTCAGTAATGACCAAAATTATACTACTTTCCAAGTCTTAACTAATTCTGTGTACAATTTTCAAAAGCTGCTTGAGGTTTATTTTTAAATCATCATGGTGTACACACAGACCATTGTTAGAATTCATCTTTCAGTTGACAACAGATTTGTTCAAAAGTTAACTTGAACTTAAGTCTGTATGTCTGCCTGTATCTAATTGTGTGAGTGTGTGTGTGTGTGTGTGTGTGTACGTGTGTGTGTGTGTGTGTGAGGGCACTTATAGATGTGCATGTCTGTGTTTTGTATCTCGTTGAGTGTCAGCACTCCCACCTGTGGTTGTGTGTGCTGCTTGTTGCTTTGCTCTCAGACAACAGTAGGAGGTTAACGGCAGTAAAAAAAAAAACACTCACAAAACAAAAGAAACAGAACCTGCACAAAATGGACACTGCTTACACAGCTCGGCTAGAATGGTGTTTGTTTCGTTTATTATTTAGGGTTTTACATAATTTACTTATGTAATTACTACTGAACTATTCAAAACATTAACATGTTTTATTATACAGCTCCCATTTATGTTTAAACATTCATCTAAAGATTTTAAATTCAATATTATCACCATATCATGTTCCTCTAAATCTCAAAATATACTATTTTGCATTAGAACTAAAAAATTGTATTAATGCAGTGACTTTATTTAATTACATCCAGTTGTAAATATATATAACCCAGTTGTAAAGTTCCTTGATTGTTATTATTTAATTGACCTGTGCTAGACAGGGCAATAATGATTAACAAAAAATATTGAATTAAATTGTGTGTTCTATAAAGTGCGACTAAGATTATGGACATGACGTTTTTGTCCTTGTTGTTTGAGAGAGTTTCAGTATTAATTGCCTGTGTGACTCGTGTGTAGGAGTAACTTATCAGCAGTAAGTCGAAAACAGCACACTGAAACTGAATTTCACTCCATCATTTTAGCTGTATAATTATTCAAAACACTAGCATAACTTTGAATTGCTCTTTACAGTTTGCTTTTATATAATGTTTTACTTTTTCAGCTATATACAAAATAAAGGTACCCAAAGGAATGTGGAGTTATATATGTAAAAAAAAGCCACCTGTAACTGTACGCTTTCCTAAATTGTTGCACAGAAATTGTGGTGATACAACAGTCAAAAAATGGTGTTAAAAAGTCCTACTAGAAAAGAAGAATAATAAAAAAGTCCAATAGTGTGTTGGTTCCTTTTCTCCCTCCTGCAGTGTGTGTCAGACACTGTTAGATCACCAGCATGGTGCCCGGCTACCAGGTTGTGTCTGGGTTTCCAATCTAGTCTTAATTACTCTCGCAAAGCTCCCAGTGTTCCAGCCCAGCAGATCTTCGCCCTCGCGCCTCACCCGCCTGCCTCTCCATTACTGACGCAGGGCGGAGGAGTGAGATGTGTGCGTACTGGCCACAGTCCTCCTCCTGACTGCGTCTAACCACCGGAGCCATCAAACACATCTCTGCTCCTCTCTTGTGTCTAATTTGGGTGAAAAGAACTGCGGAAAGAGTCGGTGTGTGTGTGCGCAGGGCTGTATTTTTACTTCTCAAGCCTTGTCAGATTTTGATGTCAGCACATGGAAGTAGATAGGTCTATTTCTATTTCTCTTTGAAGTCGTTTTATTTTGGTCAGAAAGAATTGTGTTTCGTGCTGTTACAGGTTTACAAAAACACGTTACAAATTAAACTTAGATTGTCTCATTATGTCATGCTCCTTGAACACTGAATTAATCATGTAGAACTAATAAAATAATTGGCCATGCAGGAACAAGCAAAATATTGGTTATTGTAACAATTGTAACTAAACTAAACAACTGATCTTTGGGAGGAAAAAACACTAGCGTTTCGAATGATAATTTAGAAATTAGTGTTAGAACATTAATTGGTAAATTAATGTGTTATCTAGTTGTTTTTATATAAATAAATTCTGAAGTCATTTTGAAACTGATTGTTTAGATGATATTACAGTCACTCAGGGGAAATTTGACTCTCAAACATGTTCTCTCACAACCCACTCAGTTTCATAGGAAAAATCTTTAACCTTTTCAGCTACATCAAATGCCCATCAAAGTGAGAGAGAGAGAGAGAGAATGAATTGGCGCCGTTTTTTTCCAGGCCACACACAATTTTGTCATCTTTTTTAACAGGAAAACACTAAAACACTTAAAATCAAATTCAGCTGTATGACTCAGTTTTTTTCTGAGATTGAGCACTGTTGTAGAGATGACATAGTAACAAAGTCTCATATTTGTATGGCCTCAAATCCAAGTCTGATAGGGCTAATCTTTATAATAGTAGTTGCATGAATTTGTTGAAGTGTGTGTTTAAAATGTGGGGCATGTTAGAATGGTTAAATAGTGCAAAATTGTTTGAACAAGGTGCTGTGTTATTAATAAGTTCTCTTCAAATTTTATAGATTGTTTCACAACTGTGAATTATCTATATTTGTGTTGCCAATTTGAAATCAGTTGGTAATTTTTCTAATTACATTTTAACTGTGTTTAATTTGTAATAAATTGCTTTAAATATATTACTTGAAACATAGTTTTAATATATGTGGCAAAGGATTGAATTTTATTTACTTTTATTCATGGTGTGGGACACAACAAAAGGGTTAGACCTTCTTATATTATGCACTTGTTTTTTTATTTTATTTTGCCATTCAAATTCATACACAAATAATTGTTGTTTTTTTTAACGGTGTAGTTATTAACCCTTGGTTAAACCAGACAGCAGGCCCAACTGCATGACCTTTGAGTCATTTAGGGTCGTGTCTGAATTTGGTGCGGTGACCTTGTGCTGTTTTAAAAGGTTGATTTGTGTCTTTGAGCTGTTCTTAGTCAGTGCACAGATATTAGCCTCCCACTTCCTGTTTTAGGCTGTTTTGTTTACCATTTGAAGGTGTTATATTTTTAACTCTATTTCACCACTGGTCTGTTTGAACCTTTAAAAAAAAATGTGGCCACGAGACCTTGCTGATTTTGACAAACAACTCCCCCAAACATTTTATGTTTCTACTGATTCAACAATTAGCTATTTAGCTAAATAACTAAATTTGTTAAAACTAAAATTTGCTAATTTTAAATATGTATTTATATTATATTTATTAAATATGTTATATATTATATTATATTATATTTTAAATATGTATTTATATGACTTATTATTCACAAATAGTGAATGAGGTGATAACTGCAGTGGATATCTTGGATGTTTAGCTTAAAGCTCGTGGCTGTGAGTAATAATGTAGCTGTTGGCCTTTGGCATGTTTGAGCTGCACAGTCAAAAGGAATGGTGTTTCTATGATTGTCTGATTAAGTAAGTCATCTGGCAAGAAAGTGTGATATACTGTGTTTTATTTGAGCGTCACGGCATAGTGAAACATTGTCTTGGTCTCTTGGTCTCTACCTTGATTTTCTACCTGCATGTCTTCATCAGTGTCTGTCTCTCTTCCAGCATAAGAGACCTGCTTTTTGATAAATTACCTTCTAGTGGCATAGAAGATACAGAAGATATAGAAGATATAGAAGTCACTCATCTCCCCCTCATCCATAAGAGTGATGTCCTTTTTCCCCCCTCTGCATCTGACCTGATGCTATACTCTATCCTTACCATGGGAGGTGTTAACTGATAGCAGAGGCTTTACCTCGACTCCTCAGAATGGATCCACCTCTTTCATTTGCTAAGACTGCAACTTATCCGTTGAGTGGGATCTCTGAAAAAGACATGAAGACGTCACGGTTGTGAAACGCGTGAGTGGTGGGGCTGAGCACCTCTGCTGCCTCTATTCATCCTTCATGCTGCAGAAAAACAAGAATGAGAATTAGCTCCCACACACACCATCCTGCCGCCTCCCAGAATGAATGTGAAGTTCATTCATGGAAAAGTAAGCATGCTGCAGAAAATCTACAGAACAGCTGTGGCGAGGGTGATCTACTGCCACTCTGAGGCCTTTGGGAAGCAGAGTGGCAGCCCGGCTGGTCAGTGGCTCAAAGTGCGTTTCGGATCGATGACGTCTTGCTTTCTCACAGCAGTCCTCTGAGATTAATGTGTCACCGGGCAAATTTTCGGTGGCAATGGTCAGAGGCGTAGGGCCTCTGTGGATTGATGGCTCTGGGGTTAAGTGTAACGTGACTGCATTTATTAAAGCCTTTAACGAGACTCTTCAGTCAGGTTTGGTTAGCTAGGGCTTTCAGGGATGACCTACACCATGGCTGTATGATCCACTGAAGGGATGTATTACCCTGAGTGCACGCTTTGAGAGAAATGAGCTGTGAGTGACATCCTACACTCATTTCCTAATTACTCCAGGGATTTATGGCTGGTGTTATAAGAATGTGGGTCAATCAGCCTCTGATGAAGTGATTTAAGGTGAAGTGATTTAAGATTAGGGTTGTGATTGTGTAAAGGCACACACACTGGATCTTGGGAGGTACTGTGGATGGTCCTGATTGAGCAATAGTCATATTATTATGTTCTGGTTGCATATGTGCAGTGTCTTTGTGAGGGTCCACAGGCACACATGCTAGATGCATGAGTCCTGTGAGTTGACCTTGGTGTGTGTGTGTGTGTGTGTGTGTGTGTGTGTGTTTTAGAGAATTCACACTTCTGCTTCAGGGAAAAGCTCTAAACCACCACTGAGTTCTTCCCTAGGCTTGACAAATCTTTAAAAAAAATCTCACACACATTGATGTTTTCTTAATTTTCTTGTTGGTGTGAGCTCTTTCCAGTGTCACCTACAGGAATACTCCAGCTTCCCAGCAGGTCATATCTAGAGTGCAGCAATTCGCAGCCTCTTCAGACCGTGGTCCTCCCAACCCAAGGGCTGTTCTTTGCACCTGCGGGACTTTTGCTTTGTAGCTGTCCTTGGTTTGCTCTTTAGAGGTCTAGACCTGGTTCCTATAAAGCTCCTTTGAGGCACTGTCTATATAAACATAACTGACATTAAATTAGTTGCCAAAGGTTAGTGTTTTTTTTTTTCTTTGGTTGAAGTATGTCATTTTGGGACCCCTGTCAAATGTTCAGTTTAACATGTGGTGAAGGTGAGGTGGATTTTAATTTATTTTTTCCTGTTAAATATGACTGATGACTGTTCTTCAATCAGGATGTGGGCTTTAAGATCTGACAAGCTCAAAGTTACTGCCAATAACTGAAAATATACATGGTGTTAATGAATGCTTGTGGAAACAGCAGAGAAGCATGTGGTTAAAATCAGTAGAAAAGAAAAACAGGGGGCTTTGAAATCTGAATAATGTAAATGAAGGTATAGCCCTAAGATCTTGTTTCTTGGGCTGTCGTGGAGCCACACCTACCTTACGTGAGTCAAACATGGTGGAAAAGTTTTTATGGTGAAATTTCTTGCTAGAATAACAGAGCAGATTGCTTGCATCATTTAGATTGCATATACAGAACTGTGCAAAAGTCTTAGGCAACCATTAAGTTTATTGTTTTATTGGTTTAATAATGGTATAATGACCATATATAATTACTTCTCAGTCTCCTTCTTAGAAAACAAGCAGAAAATATATGACATTTCTATGCAGTGTTGAAAAACAGAAGAGAAATGGCTACATTGGCAAGTTATTGTATTATTATAGTTATTGTATTATTATAGTTATTGTATTATTATAGCTATTGTGACGTCCTCTTACACTTGAGCAATAGTAGGAACCAGGCTGTCTTCAAATCTCTTAAAACCTGTTATAATATACCAAAAGATTACTTCAGAACACCTCAGGACAGTCTGCTAGAGACTCCTAAAGTCTGCTAAAGACTTCTAGATGTGCTTATTGCCACAATGGGGTGTGTGTGTGTGTGTGTGTGTGTGTTTGTGTCTGTTTTTTCTTTTTTAATAAAAAGAGAAATAATTTATATAATAAATAGATAAATAAATTATATATACAGTCATTATACCATTACTAATTATTATTCACTATATTCAAAAGCAAAATAACATCTAGAATGACCTGTCATGCCATCGGGTGCTATTAAACACAACACATGCAAACATATGTATCACATGCATTCTTCAGTGCATGTTATAGGCTAGAGTTTACAATAATAAACCCCAAATGTCAAAGTGTCACATGTCTTAATCACTCAATCACCTCCTAGAACAAAGTAACTGCTCTCCCTCATGGTTTGATGTGGATAGAGGGGAGAGAGATAAAGTTAAACCTGGGGAGGAGGTAGGGGAGGGAGCTCGTACAGTTGAGGGTAGGACCTCGATAGCTCAGCCAATTAACCATGTTAACCTGAGCATGTCTGTCTGCACAGGGCACCAGAGGAAGAGCATCTTGGCCAGCGAGGATGGATGTACCTCGGGTACCTATGCTCAGGAACTATGGGTGGCTTCTCATGTGGAAGTGTATAATTATGCAACGGCTAACGGAGGCGCAGAACGCGACTGGTGAAGGTGCAACCCCCTGTGAACCCAATTAACTGTAAGAATCTAATTGGTTATAATAAATGCTACCATGAAAAACATGATCAGCGTGACATTTGCCTCTTTCTGTGGTCAAAGTTGCGACCTGAAAGTCTTTGTTTGAACGGTATGTTTACATTTGATCTGCCCGCCTACTTGTCTGCCAGTTGAGAGTGGTTGGGCTGTGGTCTAGATGAGCACTATACATTCCCAGACTCTGTGAGGACACGTGTAGCATTTTCAAATGTCACTCTCTCTCCATCACTCACTCTCAATCTTATTAACATATGCACACTATCACACACACTGTTTATTTTCCTTTTTTATTCTTGTTTTTTGTGATTTCTATACTACAAGTCAAATATTTGCATCAATACTGAGCATCTTTGAGTCTGGCTAACACTATTATAATAGTATACTTCCATATTCTAAAATATATTTTCATATTATTCATATCAAGATATTTTTGCAGTAGTAAATAGTATTAGGTGGTACGTTCATCACTCAGGCTAGTTTTAATGGCTATGGTTTATGTTCGTTAGAATCATAACTGTTGTACAGTTTAAGGTTCTGGGAGGGGTTAGCAATGTTATGACCTACTGGTTCAGTTCTGGTTATCATCTGTTAACTGTATGGGTCTGGTGAATATGCACTTCTAGGCTTGTGGCCAAATATTTATGACATACCAGGGAGTAACTACAGTCTATGGTAGGTAATGATGTAGTTATTAAAAACTGCAGTGAAGTATACGAGTTTTCCAGTCATGAACTCACATTTGGTACTTTAAACCACTAACCAGCACAAGACAAAATAATGTTTGGGGATTTTATAAGAGGAAAATATAGTCATATATTCATGTAGTCATATAGTAGCATTTAGTGGGTGGTTTATTATTCAACAGGCTCTGTTGTTGCATTGAAAACTGACCAACAGATTGCACCAGTTTAGGAATATGACTTCACTTTATAGGTAAAAAGTAACACAGGTTCAAATGCATGTAAATTTGACCTCGTATTTGAGGAAACACGTAGTTCTATGAGGAAACATTACATATGCAGTATGTACAGCAGGCCACATAAGATTTGACTTTTTACAGTTGAGTACAGTTCAGTGCAATGGACTTAGTACTTTAACGTAAGTGGATTTTTAACTTTCTTCAAATGTTGACCTCCACATAGATTGTTAAGTATTTTCATGCACCAGAGTGTGGGAAGAGTTATGAGCAGGAACGGTTAGGCTTAGTTCACTGGTTAGGAGGCTTTTCTGGCCAGTTTTTTCTTACAGCTGAACCCCTCATGAGAACCTCTGCCTGTAAAATGTACATATAAGTTCTTTAAAAAGTGGCCAGTGAGTGTAGGTGAGAGGGAGGTGTTTCTAATATGTGGGGGTCAATATATTGTAGATACTGTAGGCTGCTTGACTTCTATATTAAATGTTTATCAGCACATTTTGGTATATGCTTGATTGGTTATAAACACATTTTTAATAAACATCACAAACTGAGAAATGTGGACTGTAGAGTTATGAATTGCCACAAATAAGTATTTATTTTCACACATTGGACTGGCTTTCTTCTGAAGTTTCCCAGTGAGACAGAAAGATTGTTAAAAGCTGAACCTGACATCTCTCTCAGTCTTTCTCACCCTCCTACTGAAAAACAAAACCCTATAAATATGGAGTGACCTGAAACTTGTATTCACACTTTGCCTCATGACGCAAACATCCTGCTGATAGGTCTCTGATGTAAAGTGATTTTTTGATATTTTTGATTTTATCCTCAATTTCCCTTGCACCAGTACCATCTGGTACAGGGCCAATGCTACATATGTTTGTTTACCTGTTATTCTGTCATATGGTGGCTTGACTGACTACAAAACTAAAATTATGAAATTTTAGATGAAATTCTCATCACCATTGCTAAGCGCTCAGCAACAGGCTTCATGTACAAACTGAAAGGAAAAAAATTAGGAAGTTGCTTTATGTTAGCAGCAGGGTGTCTTTTATGGGCCAAAGTTAGTCATCTACCGGAAAACAAACAGTTAATGTCCCTGAAATCAGTGAGTTTAATAAAAAGAATCACATTCATATGGAATCTGGAATCTTTGCTCTGGCTCATGGAGTAGCATATCCCCCCCCACCAAAAAGTAACTTTCTCATGAATTCTAAGGTGTTCTGTTATGTTATACACACATTTTATATCCTCTTTTATATAGTCTGTTTACATATTACATATTACATATGTAACATATGTACTACTGTTACATATTGTAACCCACTACATCAGTAAGTGACGCCTGAATCAAAAACAATGGGCAGTACCTTTAGGGCCTCTTGTTCCTTCTTGACCCCTCCTGCCATCCGCTCCCATGACTCAGCGGAAAACGCAGGAAGCTGTGTGACTACCGCGGCTACGTGACTCTTCACGCCATGCATACTAACCGTTCCGGCTGTGGTGCAAAGCTTCGAGCTGGCAACCTTAGGCCTGACGCCTGCATTACTAATCTTAACTGTCATATAACAGCAGGTAAAAGTAGCCCAGTATCATAACTGTTATCTGCTGAAAAGGAGCGGCAGTATGTGAGGGTCCACTGCCTTTGTGTGCTAGAGAGTGAGAATAGAAAATGGGGGAACAAAATAGTACAGACATGTAGGAGCCCCAGCACGTGTGCGATATGGATATGATCACTATCTGTCTGCAGGCCGCTGAAACCCACCTCACAGAAGTGACTGAAGTGACTCATGGCGTTAAGAAAACAACCTGAGACTTGAGCCCTGTCTATACAAGACCTCAGATCTGCACGTGTCGACTAAAGGCGCCTTGAGCTGTCAGACCATCAAATGACCCATATTTTAACTTGTATGGTCTATCTGTCTCAACACTATCTAGGCTGTGTAGATTTCTTTTGCCTGTACTTCAGTGTGCTTTACAGGAACAACAAAAAAAAACATGACCATGATTTAGAAGAGTTTGGACATGGCTCAGTGGAAAGAAATATAATGTCGGCATGTTTTGGAATTAATTCCATTTGCATGCTCACTGAGTAGACACTCGTTGTTTGTGCTGAAGGAGTTTCTGTGTGACCATCTAAGCATGGAACTGTGGGGTGGGGTGAGGGGGGTAGTGGGAATTATCTGTGTGTGCTTCTGCTCAAGTTTCTGCCTGATTAAAAAAAAAGGACATTTAAGATAATAATCAGCAGCTACACCGTGACATCTCAACTACACCGTGACATCTCAACCTCAATCCTTCATGTCCTGTCTCCTGCATTTTATTGGGCTGTCTGGGGTCATTATCCTGAGACAGTAGTCTGTCTTTTGTTTATTCACCACGTCCAACCTGGCGGTAGTTTCAGTCAAGAGAGAGAGTGAGAAAGAGAGCGAGGGAGAGTGAGAGAGGGAGGGATAGAGACAGAGAGAGAGAGAGAGAGAGAGAGAGAGAGAGTAATCTGTCTGGGTTGCAGTGAGCGTGCTCATTGCCCGAGGCGACGGGCTCCACTGCTCTCCTCAGACAGGGACACGCCCTGACATGCCTAGCTTCTGCGTCTTTCCCCACTTTTGGCTTTGTCCAGCGCTGTGTAAACAAAAGTGACACAGTCAGGTGCTGCTGCACTGAGATTAAACTTCACCCTGGTCTCCCTGGCCTTCCCAGCACCAGCTATGTCACTACTTTCACCCGCTGACCCAGACACTGCACCCTTCACTGTATTCACTCGATTGTGACTCGTCTCTTCACTGTATTCACTCGATTGTGACTCGTCTCTTCCCTGTATTCACTCGACTGTGGCTCGTCTCTTAACTGTATTCACTCAACTGTGGCTCGTCTCTTCCAGTGCTCTGGAGTGCCATTCCCATCATGAAGAGCTGCACTTCTGAGGTTTAGCAACAAACATAGATCCATCTTGGACTCTATCATCCATCTGGGACTCTATCATCCCTGAGAAAAGCACTTTTGGTCCTCCCTACCTTAATATATCATGCCTGGCTTTCATATTCAGACACACCTGATTAGCTGGATGAGGTGGATTAGTTTAAATGGAATTAAACAGCCAATCTCCTGTGTTGGCTGTCTGACTGATCCATGGAACTCAATATGACAGCTGGTCCTTGCCACTTGGGTTGGCTTTTTGTGTGTGCCTGGGAGATTTTATTACCTTTCACTTGGCTATGATGGCTTTTAGCACTGATCCATAGAGGCCCACCCTAAGGGAGATTAGTGTGGTTGTAGCATGCAGCAATTCATATGGCAAAGGTCAGTAATGATCATGAATTTATGTTGGTTATTGTAGAACACATTTTCACATGATTATGGACCTTTATATATACCCTCACATACCTTTTATATACGATGCTTTTCCCACACTTACAACTTTGCATTTGACACAACAATCCTATGTTATATAAATAGGCATTATATAACAACGAGGCACTATAATATGAAATGTATATGCTAGTTATAAACCAGAATTATTATTTAAAAAACTGTAATTTTTTGGTTGTGTAATGGCAAGATGCATTTCCACGATTTGGGGAACACTCTCACCTCAGTGACATCACGTGCACATGCACTCTCCGTCACAGTGATGTCACGTGCACATGCACTCTCAGCCTTAGTGACATCACGTGCACATGCACTCTCCGTCACAGTGATGTCACGTGCACATGCACTCTCAGCCTCAGTGACATCACGTGCACATGCACTCTCTGCCTCAATGATGTCACGTGCACATGTGCACTCTGCCTCAGTGATGTCACGTGTACATGCACTCTTTATGCATTAGTGGATAAAATTGCACGTAAACATTTGGCTGGTTTCTGAGTCAAGAAAAATCTTTAAACAGTATCATCAGTTTTATTTTTCCATTTATGACAACCATATCATTTCTTAATCCATTTTCCATAAATAATACAGCTTAAGAAATGTATTTAATGTATTGGCTGTTCCTGCTAATTATTCTAATTATTGTAAATTACAATATTATTTAATTAAAATATTGTAAGTATTATAGAGCCAAAATCTATTTGTTGTAATTCATGCAGTTAAAAAGTACATGACTGGCTGTTTGTGTTGAAAAAATGTATTTTGGGTTTCATGTGCATCCTTCTGCATAAATTGTAAATGAAATAAAACTAAATCTTGGGCTCAGTTAACGTTGTATTATTCATGTAGTGTGTATATACACCACACCCATAAAAAATAAATAATAATAACAAATCTTTTACACAACAGATAAGCAAATAATTTATGAAAGTCAGACTTTTTTAATACCTTAGCAGAAACAAAATAAAGGCTAAAAATGACATTAAAAGAGGATAAAGAATCAATAATGAACCCAAATAATTAGTTAAACAAGCTGAAAGGCAACTTTTTTTTGCCATATGTCGCTGTTATCAGTGACATTCTTCCATTCTGACATGTTTAAGTAGCAGCAACACTTCATTAGTAGTTTTCTCTCGTGCATGTCTTTAACATCAAGAATGTGACATTCTGTCGTGCTCTTGGAAAATGTTCTAAATGCATGGAGACTCAACTGAACTGATTAATCAAATTATCCAAACACCACTTACTCACCATTTTCAAATCCACCATAATGTGCTCCTTAGGTGTAAATTAAACAAAGACGCATGAAGATAACATCTATATCACACAGTGTAGTACTTGTAATATCTTTTAATATCACTATGTTTTGACATGAGTTCCAAATTACATCAATACTCTCCAAAAATCTAAATAAAAATACTCAGCTCTTTTGATGAAATCACAGTACTCTGATGCATTGCAGGCCCAGAACCATCTACATTCACTGTCCATTTTATTGGCTCCATTTACCATACAGGAGCACTTTGTAGTTTTACAATTACAGACTGTCATCTATCTGTTTTTTCTGCATACTTTCTTAGCCCCCTTTCACCCTGTTCTTCAGTGATCAGAATGCCCCCTGCCGCACCCTTTTGTTGCATCCTGGATAGCGTGCTGCATAATTCTATGCGTCCAGTATGCAGTATCCAGTATACTGAGTGTAGTGTGCAGTATGTAGTAGGCTAGGCTATTTTGAACAGAGGCCATGTTTGCAGCCAGACCCCTCTCAAAATCTCAACTAAATGTTCTTCACATAAGACCTTCACATGAGTATAAACCAGCTAAGCAGGTTTAATAAACAGAAAACAGACAGGCAAACAACACAAAACAACTAAACAATAAACCTGAGATCATCAGAACTGGGTTTATTGGCCACATATGCTGACACACACAAGGAATTTGATTCCAATTGTTGGCAACTCTTGAGCAAAAGACAATATACAGGGTTATACAGGGTAACCCTAACCCTATCATGTAGTTCCGGAGTAATTCCGAACAGGAAAAGGAGTCATCTGAGCCGCCAAGACAAAACAAGAACACTAGCTAGAAAATTAGCTAGCTAACTTGTACACAGTTTTAACCAGAAACACATTGTATCAACCACATACATATACATATATATATATATATATATACCTTATCTTGTATATTACCTTATTCTTATTAGAAACTAATGATAGCGCTATTGCAGTTAATCTGTTTTTATTTCCTTCCTGGTATGAGACACTGGGAAATATAAACGTTACTTAGTGTGAATTCCATTAATATTTATATGTCAGTACTGAACAAGTTGTTGGGCTTGTTCAGACAGAAAGCCAAGTCTGAGCTCCTGGGAGTCACTGTCTTCCTTCAGGAGCAGTTAAACCAACACGAGGTGCTTCACAGATATACATTTGAAATACATCCTAACTGGTTTAGTGGTGTCACAAAGAACTGTCCACTGCCTGCTCAAAATCAACGCCCACAGAGGCGACACCATGTAACAAAAAATCAATCTTAAAACGTTATTAATAAACAGCTCTATCTATAAAGTCTACTAGCAAGAAAATGTAGTCGTATGCTAACCCAAGTGAGGGCTACCTTTTCGTGGCCATGCAAAAATTCTACTGAACAAAGTAAGTGACTAGTATGCAGCTTTACAACTGTATGGGACCATATTCCTAATGAGCAAGCCGAGGGTGACAATGGCAAGGAAAATCTCCCTGGCAGGAGAGGATGAAACCTTGGGAGGACCAAGACTCAAAAGGGAACCCATCCTCCTTTGAACGGTCCATCTAGTTTGTTTTATTACATTATTTATGTTATTATGTTATGTGGCACCTTCATTCCAGTTTTTCATAATGAGATTACTTGATCATAATTACGTGATCATAATTACATGATCTTGATCGCGAAATTCCGCAGTCTTTTCTCATAATTACAAGATCAT
>JAOXYF010000009.1:14742284-14757096 GCA_028565775.1 Sternarchorhynchus goeldii
ATATATATATGTTTAATTTAATGTACCTGCATTTTGTATCCTGCTTACACGTTTCTACAAAGACAATGCCATAAAGCACCTAGAAAATGTTCTGGTTTGCAAGGCTGATGCTCACACCCACCTGAGGCCCAACATCCACTTTGGAGGGACTGCTCAGTCTAGAAATTGTACTATAAATATGGACTGCTACTAGCTGGGCTGCCCAATGGGGGATGGGTTCTCTTCTGAGTCTTGGTCCTTCAAAGGTATTTTCCAAATCCTCATGTAGGGAATTTTTCCTTGCCACGGTCGCCCCAGGCTTGCTCATGCATGCATTTGTAAAGTTGCTTTGTGACAACATTTGTTGCAAAAAGTGCTATATAAATAAATTTGACTTTGACTTTGGTTGACACTGAAAAGAACACATTTCTAGGATACTACTAAAGTTTAAAATAGTGAAAAACTGGCTGATGAAGAATCAGATGAGTCAAACTGAGTCAGACACTCATGTAGACTAAAGCTCTGTAAAGGGATGTGTGATCAAGCGAGTCAGATGAGTATTAGTTGCATTTTGTATGGAAGGGAAGACCTCAAACAATTGCCCAATAAATTTCACCCAGAAGCTCTGCACCAGAAAACTTATTAATGGTGAAAAATTATGTTTTGGTATGGTTTCCATCACTGTTAGGATTCCAGCACAGCCCTCCTGTTCTCAGAGAGATGAAGTGAAGTCCTGCAACTTGGCCTCACCAGTATATTGTTTGGTCTTAAACTTTGAATTACTGGATTTCTTCATTCAGTACAGGGTGAAGGTTTTGGCTTGTCAGAAGTTGATGTGACAGTTCCTACAGTTCCAGTAGACACTGGAGGAAACCACTTCATAAATACATTGCAAAGAGTTAAACTTTAGTTTAGTGCCTTGTGTGCATGTGTGTGTGTGTGTGTGTGTGTGTGTGTGTGTGTGTGTGTTTGAGAGAAAGAGAGAGAGAGAGAGAGAAAGAGAGAGAGAGAGAGAGAGAGAGAGAGAGAGAGAGAAAGAGAAATGGACATGAACAAACCAAAGAATAGACAGCAATAATCTATATAATTATGTTGGCATGTTTATGCCAAATTGTGTGGAAGGTACCGTACTTTCCATGTCCTGAAGATGAATGCTGATTGGCTGAAGACTGATAGGCTGAACACTGATGGCCATTTAGAGGAACAGAGAGTCCTCATTTCACACGCTCAGATTAAGGGGGAGTGTATGCATTTAGCACAGCTTGTGCACCCACTGAAATCATTTCAGGTGCGCTTTATTGGTTTAGGTGGTGAGCAACGTCTCTGAGTTTTAATAATGCATACAAATAAATATAAACCTTGTCCTGTAATCTTGAATGAATTCTGTATTTATTGGTCAACAGTTATTTGCAGCATTTAAGGACTGCAAACTGTTTTCATTTCACAAACAAAACATATAGATTGTTCAAAAAGGATTGTAAAAGTTACTGATTTCCACTTTTTTAATCCAGTACAATTTTGTGTGTTTAGTTAACAAGACAAAAAAATAGCAGAAGATGTTTCGATTTTCTCTCATATATCTTGTATTCAGTAAAAGTACAGTGAACCTTCAACACACTTTCAGATATTTTCTATGAGCTGCGTCTTTTCTAAATATTTATATATTTTTTGTTACTGTTTCTGATGTCTGTCTCCTTTTCAACAACTAAAATGTTGATAAAAATAGGGAACATCATCTGATTCCAAAACCTCGAAAAACATTTTTTTTCATTGCCTTGTTGCACATGGAGCACGATTGACTGGAGTCAATTAGCTTCCTGTATAGAGCACATTTAAAAGACAACAAGGACCAGCTCAAGTAATGCATAATAAAATCTTGTAAAATTCTAAGCCAAAATATGAAAAAACAGAAGACAAAAGTCCTAGATCACCATTAGATGTTTTGTTTAACAATGGTATAATGACCACGTAATTATTTATCATTTATCATTCTTTATTAGAATACAACTAGAAAATATAGGAAATCCTATGCAGTACAACAAATACAGTGGGAAGCATTTAGTGTGACCACCTCTTACACTTGAGCATTACAAGGAAGCTGGCTCTCTTAATATACCAGAAAATGACTTTAGAACAATTCAGGATAGTCTCCCCAAAAGAGTTGTATTTAATGAAGATGTATTTAGTGCCAGGGTAAGCTACACTAAAAATGGACTTTTGCCTATAGAAGCAATTTTGTTCTTAAATTTCTTTCTTTCTTTTTAAATTGTTTGTTTTTTTTTTTTAATTTCATGTACATATTTTTTTGCACAGTAGTGTACATGCAAACTGAACAAAAATTGAATTGACAGACCTGATGCCTTAAAGGACTTGAGAGAGAAAACAAGTTTTATAATTTGATTTTATAAACATAAAAATACGGGGGAATGTATGATTAAAACAGGGAGGCTGCTGGCTCCCTAATAATGACAAATGATGACATAGTGACAAGCCATTATGCTCCAGGCACCATATTTGATTTATGTGTTTTGAATTGCATGTTTTGATCTTGATTAAAAGACTTTACAGTAATACTGCTGAAGCAGTTTTTGAAGTACGTAACTGACAGTAGTGTTAGGTACTTTCTTAAAACCTCTGGTAATTGTTCTGTCCTCAGTCTGAGTTTTCCTCATTACTGTCACACACACTACTTCCTTTTTTCAACACATGGTGCTCGGTTGATTTTTCCAACTTCAGACTATGTGCTATAGTTCTGAGTGCTGTGGTAGAACATCCAAATACATTGTTTTGCTTTCAAAGCCAGCTGTTGTCTGTTTTCATGTTCATGAATTTACTCCAAGGCAGAAGAAGAAGGGTAGAATAAAATACATTTCTACTTTAATTTTCTACTTTTTCTAGTTATGCTTCATTTAAATTAGTACAATGTTATGAGTAAAATGTAATGTTTAAAGTCAGTAGACTGGGCATTGTACTGTCACAATGGTGTACTATATGCATATGTAATGAATTGATTTTCATTATAAAGTCTATATTACGTTCCTAGTGAAGTCACAAGGCAGTGCTTTAAATAAGGTACTGGTTCATTTTTAATTGAAGAAAAGGCTTTTATTTACAGCAGTATTGCACAAGTTCAGCACAGCAAAGTTTCAGTGCAAAACATAACAAAACAGATGTAAAAACAAAACTATGATTTTTTGCTACAAATGTACTGGGTCTGCAAGGTGGATTCCAATCGTTTTACTTGCGGCTGCTCAGTGCAAGAACACTGAACATGTTGAAGAGTCCTGGGTCCAGTGAAGTAGTATGGTTTGATTGAAATTCATCTTCTGTGAGATAGTTTGTTCTGGAATAAACAGTACAAAGCTAGAATACCAGGGGGTTGATGTCATTCTAATCATTACACAGGGACCTTAAAGAAATCCTTAATTTGAATATATAGTGCATAGACACTGAACAGATAGAATGGAAATCTCAACATTTACATACAGTACATAGAAAATCCTTTGGTTTTACTGGTATACCTGAAACGGTCAAGAAAAGTAAAAACGACCTGTTTTTCATTTTGGCAAATTAAAAGTAGGTAACCAAACTCTTATACACACAATTGTACATTTGGACAAGTGTGTTGTGGGTGTGTTTTTAAAATATTGTTATTTCTATATATTCTATGTGTTTAGTTAATACATAAATCATGATAATGAACACTTGCCATGAACTTAGATCTGGAATAAGACCCGAGTCTGTGGGAACACTTAATGGAATACTGGGGCAATGGCAATACAGAGGCTGATAAAGACAGAAGACTGAATTTTTGTTCTAGAAAGGTCCACAGGTAAAATCCATAAAATCCCCTGAGTAATTAAGGCTAGTTTATATAAAATGCTGAAATCAAGTTTATCAAGATGATTAGGTCTGCTCTCATTCAAAAGTCAACATGAAGTCTTATTTGAAAATCCCTCAAATAACCTCAATGTAGGTCTGGTGGTCTCTTGTACAGAATAAACTGGTGGCAGCCATCAGTGATGAAAGGGTCAATGCATACATTTACACCATTTACGCTGAAACATGTACATGTGAATATAGTATGTGTTACATATCCAATGGGCTAAAAAAAAAAAAAATCATCAAAATCATGTTCCAGGGGAAACTTTCCTCTCTAATCTGTTTTTGGAAATTTAATTCACTCAATGTTTTTCATTCACTTTCTCTGAAGGAAAAAGCTGCTGCCCAACGGTGAGTGGTGTGGTTCTTGAACTTCCATCAGTATTTAATGACTTGGCATCAAAGCATGGAGGAGGCACCAGGCCAAGGTTAACGTTTCTCTGGCAAATAACAGTGTGAGAATAATGCTCATGACAAAGAATTATTCTTCCTCTGATCCTTCCTGACAACCCAAAAGGTGTAATGAATGTATTTCCCCAAAACATCCGTCTCTAATTTCTGACTTTGTGCTTTTATACATTGCTAACAAGCTCTCACTTACTAGATGCAGAATTTATCCTGACAATTCTATTTCATTGTTCCCCCAAGGCCATAAGATAATATAAGAATATTCAAATAATTTCTCATAACTTCATGTACAGTCTATTCAAATAGAAGTGCAAATTATGACTCAGTGAAGAATAGAAGGGCAGGCAGAACTACAACATTACCACAAACTGACTATCATCCACTTCAGTAAGAAAAAAGAACAAACAATGTACAACTTAAATACAACAGTGGCAAATAAATACAGTATACAGATGCTTTAAAAAACTGAATAAAGCAAATGGAAACTGATGAAGGAAAATGGTATGGGTATGAAGGCAATGAAGGCACATTTTCCACACCTCTTCATTTAAGAAAAAAACCCCACAGAGAGGTGTCTCAGTCTTTTCTTCCCAGTGTTTTAATGGCTCAGTTTTCCACTGATGCAGGAAACATTGCCGTGAATTCCAGGTTATGTCCCAGAATTGATGTGAGACAACAGAGGAAAGCTTGTACAGAAGAATCCCAGTGTGCGAGAGAGGAACAGGAAGACAGTGGAGCGCAGGTTTGGTTTTGCTGCTGCTTATTTACAGCTTATTTATCTACAGTCAGATGCTACTTGTCTGCTGGGTGGGCGGGGTGCCCATCATCTTCTTCTCAGGAAGAGCTGTAATAGGCGTCCAATCAGGAGCCACATCCACTGCACGAAGGCGGGCTCATTCTGTGCAAGCTGTTGGCCCGCACCACCATTCCTCGCCACCTGTGGAGAAGGAAATGAGAAAATTCATTGGCAAACTTACCGCAAGACGTAAAAAGAAGGCCTGCAGACATTCACACATGCACATTAAACATGTGCACAAACATAAATAAATAAATAATTGGCCAAACAAATCATAATGAAAGTCATTAATGAAAACAGCAGACAAACACTGACATGCCACTCAGTACACACAGACACACACAGATACACACTTTTTAGGCACCTCCCCCACACATCAGTCATCTGTCCTGTAAATCATGCTCTAAAAAATTAGAAAACTAATAAAAATATTTCAGAAAAAAAGGTACAATAAAAGAACTGCACACTTGGTTGGCCAGAAAGAGATCATTTCAGTATTACACTCTGGAATAAAAGTCATTAACATTAACACTAGTTGCCAGGCGTCATGTTGTTCTCACACGTGGAGGTCTTGAGCTGTACCCTGGCTAATGACATGGGCTCTCCCCGTTAAAGGCAGATAAGGCTCAGCCGCATTGAGCCAAAGCTGGTGACCTCTTTTGGCCTGAAGCTTTTGGCCTTCTTTGGTGTTACGTACACAGTGACCACGATGAGTGCAGGGCACTTTGCCCTGGGGACTCCTGGCAGGAATTCACAAGGAAACATAATCCAGAGTGAAAAAAGGAAAAGACAAAAAAACCCTTTCCTGTGTAGAATAAAAGGATGGTGAAAAACATCAGGCTTGGGGAACTGCTTCTACTGTGCCTCCAGGATCCTGATCTCTATTGTCCAGCTGGAAGGTTGGCTAACAGAGCTGGTAATGATTAAAAAGACGAATATACACATATCGAGAAAGTATTAAATGTGGATTAAGGCAGGTGCAGGTGCTTGGAGGGAAAATGGCAGGAAAGCGAAAGGATGCTGATTTGGAGCATGTGGTCAGAATTAGTCTCAGCGATGCTAAAGTGTGTGTGTGTGTTTGTGTGTGTTCAATAAACAAATGCAGAGGGTGAAAAACAAGAGGAGTGCTCGATTGAGTAAGAGCACGGCCAAAAACCACAATGTGCCCAAGGAATAATTGTGTGCTCAGGCAGAGGAAACAGGTGAGGAGGAAGTGGAGTAAATGCAGGGAGATTTAACCCTGCAGTGTGATAGAGGGAGGGAGAAAGGGGAGAGAGAGAGAGAGAGGGAGAGAGAGAGAGAGAGAGAGAGGTCATTAGTACCACATGAATGACTGGGTGTGGGGAAGGAAAGATTTCATTTCTAACAGCACTCAGAATGTCACCAGGGTGACATTTGATTACTGTGAAGTGCCAAACCACATCACTTTGAGTCAATGACTTTCGTACCAGATCCAGAACGACACACACACATTGTGAAGAACAGATTCTTCAACAGGCCATCATGTGCAATGATCAGCCATTTTTTCACACAGTGGTCTAAATAGTGATGTTAAGAAAATTCACACAAAACGACTGTGCTATTAAAGACCAAGCGTTAGCAGGGACCAGTCAATATGCGAACATGAAGGGCTTCGCTGAAGGGTTTTCATTCATTGTTGGCCATGTTAGCATTGTCAGATGAACAACTAGTTGAGACAACAAAGGACATCCTGAGTTTGGTTGAGTTTGGACATGAAGCCAACAAAGTGCTTCAGACCAGCAAGTGTGTTTAGGTCAGAGGCAACATCCTTTCAATCAATGTCTTTTTAATCAAACCTAATATGAACCACTGCGGAAAAATAAGAGACAGAACAAGACTTCGCTCTTCTTTCAGCACAGATCTCCTCCATATGGCACAAATTCATCTGCACAGTTATTAAAAATAACTGTACTGCCATTAAATTTAAAAAATGACTCTGTATGATGCTTTGCTGCAGAGAGACAGAAAGAGAGAGAGAGAGAGAGACAGAGAACAGAGTCATGAGTAAAAAACATTGGCATGAGGGTATCAGAACCACTTTCAGCTTTTGTTCATGTCTCAGGGACAATGGGAGGTGGTGTGAGGGAGCAGCAGCACATGAGCTGAGTGAGAATGCAGGCGAGACAAACAGAGAAGCCACAGGCGAACAAAGCCAGAACACTGCAAAACAAGCCTTCCAGCCTGGGCGAGCTGCCACTGTGTGGACGAGATGACATGCACTTTAACTAACTCACTAGTACACACAGCTGCAGTTGCCAGAGCTGGAGAAAAAAAAACCCAAAAAACACATGCATATGTATACATGTAGTAACTATTGTGCTGCGTGTGCTTTCAGTTTAGGTGGAGGCATGCCATGTGACACACACACACACACACACACACACACACACACACATACACACACATACACTCACATACACACACATACACACACATACACACACATACACACACACACACACACACACACACACCAGAAATCACTTTTTTTAATGCTCATTGTCTACAAATGAGAGCAAGCATGCTTGAATTACCATTTAATTGTGTAGCCTCTACAATAATATTAACCTTTTAAAGCTAATTTGTTGAACTTGCTCAAATGATTTATGGAAAGAGATTTTCTTGCTTTGACTCAATTGAGAATTAAATTAAATAAAGAATTAAATTAAAAGCAATTCAATCAATTTAAGCAACAGACCTCCAAATTCAATGATTCAGTTCGTGGATGCATGGAAAGGAGAGGAAAAGCAGCACATCAATAAACGAAGTTGAATTCAAAAAAGTGTGTGATGAGGCTTTTTCAAACTACACTGATTACTGTAGACAATTACATGTATTCATCCTCAATAATAACACCCATTGCTCATGGTGATGTGTCAAACCATTCATTTTGTCTTTGGTGAGAACAACTGTCAGAGCTCAGTCCTCCTGATAGTCAATCACGAGAGGGAAAAAAAAAACGCTCAAGGGAGACACAGAGCTGGCAGTTACACACTGCCAAACAACATGCTTGAACTTGAATGCCTTCACCCGTCTCCTGAGAGGTGGCCATGTGAGTCAATAGAAACTTCGGTGGCTACAATGACCCACAGTGTTCTGCCTCTCGACAAAAGCACCCCGATGCCGGGCGATGCCAGCGGGACTGCACGTGCGCGGGCAGGCCGCCGTGCAAACGCCGCTCCAAGGCCAAACATCTGCTTGCCGTTAGCGCCAGGCTTGCTTCCTGTGGCAGAGTGAGCTTTCGTGTCTCGCACCGCCGCTTCTCATCTCAGCCTCGTGAAACATGAAGTGAGCAGGTGCTTTGGAGAGCATGCCAGGGCGGCACGGCTTGGATCAAAACACTGCCCTTCGCTGGCTGTCTTTTATTGATACACGCTATGATTCCAGTATGCTTCACGATATAGGGCAGCGACCTACACAACTCTTGGTGTCAGATGAATCAAAGGTGGCATTGTTTTGACTAAAACGACTGGTTTTTGGAAGGGGAGAATTCATAAAAACACCCCCAGAGCACTTATCTGGGATGTCTGAGATTAGGCAAATTAATTGCAGCACACAATAATAATAATTTTAAAAATCTGTCATTTGTTGCAGGGTTTATTTGCATATTGCAGTCTTCTGCACTGTCAGCACTGCCAAAGCCAATTCTGTGGTCTGATTAACAAGCAATTCACAGTGAGGAGTGAAGATCACAGTGCCATACTGTACAGATGAAGAAGTGTGAATGGAGAGGTGGAAATGATCAAATTATAAGATCTCTGACAAAACTGTTTTTATATGCTGAGGTCCAGCAAAACTGGGTAAAATGCTAAAACAAATCGCCAAGCTGACAGTTGGGACAGGATGGAGTGTTAAAGAAGAAGATCTGTAACCAGAAAGGAAAATGGTGAGTTTAGCATTCGGTAATTGATATTCCCCTGTATATAAAGGTTACAGATCCAGAGATTGATGGGCAGAGGGTTTTATGGTATACCGAGACGCTGGTGCTGTCGTCCCACCACTGCACATGTTCACTCAAGTTTGTTGACGGTGGGGTGGAGGGATGCCAACGCCTCAGGCTGCCCCCAAGTGTGTGTTACCTTCTGGTTCTGTCCTTTTAGTTAGGCTGTAATAGTTAATTGCTGGAGTTGCTGCTGCCACACTTCTGAAATGTCTATATTTTATGTCCAGAACTAACTGTCTTGCTTTACTTTTACTGAGCTAATGGCTCTTGGTACAAAGTAAGGATTGACGAGGCTCTCCTGCTACCTGTCTCAGACCAACCACCTCCTACTCATCCAGACGCAGATGAAGGATTAATCAACTGGATGGAGGCCCTCATCAGCACCCCTGGTTCCCCCCCGCCCTGCTGTGACACAGCCCCGAACTTTATGTTATAGCTTATTTACTATTGTGTTTTTTTTATATATTTATCTTGTTGTCATGGTGACCAGTGTCAGACAGAAGAGGATGGGCTCCCCCCTTGAGTCTTGGCTTTTCCCAAGGTTTCTTCCTCATGATCTTAGGGAGTTTTTCCTTGCCACTGTCGCCCTTGGCTTGATCACTGGGGGCTTGGATTCAGACACTTGTAAAGCTGCTTTGAGACAACGACTGTTGTAAAAGGCACTATATAAATAAACTTGATTGAAGGATTATTCTGGTCAGAAGGAGATAAATTCGGGTTCATCTTGCACTGGTATACTGAGCCCAGCCTTCACCTTAACCCATAACAATCTCAACACTACCAGCATTACTACACAAATCTGCCTTTGCAAATATGCCTTTCATTCAGTTTTCGTCATGATTAAGGAGGATCAAGGACGAAAACACTAGAGAAAGCTCTGAAAACCCATCTCACAGTTACATCACATCCTGAAACTGGGTCAAGGCTACCAAGAGCAGACGATGTGTGTCCATCAGGCAAAACAAACCTGAGGGATGACATCACAGACATGCGAGAAGGAAAATAAACAAAACAGGAGGGAAAAAAAGAAGTAGTAACTCTTCCATTTTGATGTTTTGCAGGCCAGCTCTTTTCTGACCCTGACTAAGAGCAGGTCTAGCTGGGCCTTGGGTGCGTCTCCATGACGCTGAGCAGAATGACCCAGTGGATAATTAGAGCCCAGAGTGTAACCACAGGGTAAACATAATGAATTCGACTCGTCCCAGTCACATACAAACCCTGCCATACACTTAGGATTTCTCTCTTTCTTTGCTAGCACCCCTAACTCCATTAGCAACAGTAGCATGTGATTGTTACTATCAGTTGCAGGAAGAAGGCAATGTCCTCCATCTTCATAAAGTCCTCCATCTTCATAATGTCCTCCATCTTCTCTTATGGTATCATGTAAATGAAACACCCATCATCTGATCTTTGCACTTCCTTGGTGTGCACATCAGTGTTTAATTGTCCAGGGATGCCAGGATGTAATGGTTTCCAGGAGCAACTGACACCCACACACAAAAAAGACTAATGTCCAGCATCCACGTTATTGATTAAAACACTATACACATGCATTATCCAGGGAGACAGGTACTAATGACAATTATCTTTAAATCTTTCAGTGGCTTCTGAAAGTAGATGGCAGACTGTAAACAAAAACATTCTTAAATGTATAGTCAATGACGTTTCTAACTATTCTTAGTTAGCTTCCAAACAAATATAGCTCCTCCCTTTATCATCCTAGAATGTTCACAAACACCATGACTAACAGACAAGTACAATCTTCTAACTCTCTGTGAATATAGGCAAGACAAAACAAAGCTTTGTCTTAAAGTTTATTTGTATAATATTTTTCATAGTTGGAATCCAAAGTGCTTTACATAGACATAGAACAATAATAAACCTTAATACATCCTAAGATCTATCACCTCGTAAAAATATCACACCTATTAGAATTTGAAGGAATTTTGACAGTATTCTGAATTAATACTGCTGACCTTAACCATAACTGATTATTGTTATTGATATTTTTTATGTAAGCAAAAGATACAAAAAATAGAAAGGCACATTGGCACCTAAAGGCTTCCTTAAAAAATCAAACCATTCTATTGCAGTCTGAAGCCAAAGCAAACATGGGATGATCTTTCATAAAGTCAAACAACACCAAGAAGAAGATATAATAAATGCAAATGTAAAAAACGGAGGAACCATTTTGTTTCACACTGTTAATCCTATTTACTTGACTCCTGTTCTGTAGTGTGTCTTACCTCATTTGAGCTTACACATCACTCATCAGTATATACAACTCAGACATAATGAGACCCAAGTTTAGGCTGATCGGCCCTCGCGCTAGTGCTCAGTTAAGATGAAAAGACGAAGATTCCTCTTGTGAATACAGGTAATACGGCATATATATTATTTTATATCATAACAATGAAAATGTAAAAATAAACATGTTCTGTCAAACACAGAGGTGGAATATATACCACTACACCTGCTGTAATTTTTGGTACATGGCAGCATCTATTTATCAACATCTTGGCTACTTTTAGATTGAGTTAAAGGATAACATAACCCAAACACAAAATGAGAGTCAGCTCTGTGGGCCAAGACCTGAATATTAGTCATTATCTCCATAGCTGTGAGCAAGCTGGTATGGCCTGCTCATCAAGATATCTGGTATAATAGAGTAATATAGATGTAATAGAGTGAGTTCCTTTAAAGAGCATATAAAATGCTAATGTTATTAATAATGGAGGAAAAATGCTTAATGCTAACCATTACTATGCTGCTATGCTTCTCCCTTTCATTTATTTTGTGAAAGCTGAAATGGTGCAGTGAAGTATCCCTTAAACCTGCTTCCTTACATCACACTCTCTGTTTTTGTGCTCCAGAACATATACACACTGCACAGAAATGACAGAACAACAAAACATGTGAAGTGAGAACTGAGCACAGAAGGCGTCTGAATTGAGCACAGATTTGTCTCTAAGACGCTCTAAAACTAGGGATGTTATCATAAAATAGAGTCATCTCTCTAAAATCATCTTTGGTAACGTTGGGTTTTTTCTGGAATGACAGGTAATCTGTTGTACAAAGGTAATGGAGCTAATTAATTATGGTCAAGAGCGAGAGACTGGCTGATGGGTGATAAAGCGCTATTTGCAAGAGCTCACCCAGTTGGACTACAATCAAGCAGCATCCTACACTGCAAAGCAGTCTGGGACTCTAATAGAAAGGTGTCCGTGCCATGGTGTATTATCCTCTACTGTAATCTCACATGCCAACAGTCTTCACAAAGGCACACTTAGCCTGTCTAAAGCATTATTCTGGGGCAGGAAATAATGGGTCAGGACAGAATTCACATCCAACCACAGGGGCACACGCATGTAGGCCAGACAGGAAGCCACTGCAGTTGAAAACATGATTACCTTTGACCTCTAGTTAAAGACCCAATCCATACATATTTCTCTCGGTACAGAATGTTGTCGGTTCATGCACAACGATGTATAATACGTAATAAACGTCTAATAAATGGCATTAAGATTGGCTGTTATTGGTGCTTAATATTACAAAAATTAAATAACAACAAAAAATATTGAGGTATAAAAAGAGGCTTGGTACGACCAAACAGACCTCACTGCACCTTAGGGAAGCACCTAGATTTCTGACTGCAAATAAAATGATGCAATGTTCAGCAATTCAGTCAAGAAAATACACAAATCCTTCCAAATGCGCTCCAAACACAGGTAAACACTGCGCTCGCATCCTCACCTCTCATATTCACTATCACGCAGCTACTCTGCAGCTCCTGATAATGATCTCAAAGAAAAAAACAAAAAACAAACAAAAAAAAACTTTAACTCTACATACTGGCTGTTCCTCAGGCCACACCAAAGTATGCCACTATTACTGTGGTGAATTAAATATTTCATCATCAAGGATCTTGTGCATCTGACGTTTGTATATCAGGAACCAAAATACAAACACACACCCACACCCATACCTACACACCCACAGACACACACGCACACACTCACACGCATTACTCACCCCCTGAATATAAAGGCTGTTGAATTCATCGCCGATACGCCGCAGCTCCCGCGCGATGAACAGCTCTGCTTGCATGTCCCTCTCAGACGATGCTTCGTGCAGTGGATGGCGGTTAGGGGCTCCAGGCCATAACTCTGGAAACACATGTGCGCACAGGGAACTATCAGCCTGCCATATGGACCAACGGCCCTTCATCAACTCTGTCATTTTTGGACATGCATGCATATTGATTTCAATCTGACACTCAAGCAGAAGTTGGATGGAATATGTACCAATCCTGACAAGCTTAGAAGGGGTCATATTGAACTTTTTAAAGTAATGGTGTTTATCTACGACCAGTTTGTCACTCGTCAGTGTTCCTACAGTTCTTTTGCTCTGAATCTTGGTTTTAGAAAAACTTATGATTTTAAAATGTAAGTTTATTTATTGACTTTCACAAAGAAAATTCAGTGTGCTGCAGTAGATAATGATGTTTTCGGTCTGTTTGTCTGCCTCTTGTCTCCTCAACAGTCTTTCTCTGAGCTGGACAGTAAATCTGAGCACTGGGCTGAATAACACTTTAGAGAGCATAGAGGCTACATGCTAATAATACAACCACAATCTGGCTGAACCTGCACTGACTCTCCAGCTATGACTCAAGTGAGAACCAGTTTTACTGTTATTTCTCATGCCCAATCATATTACGACCATATGCTACTCATTTCCACATGGAGCTAGAACAGACTCATTGAGGCTTTCACTATTTAAATCTGTCAAATCTCACTAAAGATATTACTCAAATACGTGTGGTACTATTACTAGCTTGCCACAGGCCAATATTATTGCCAGCAATATTGTCAGGTGATAATAAGACGTTTGTATTATTCATGAATGGCTGTCTCTGTGATTGGATGACTTTGGAATGCATTTTGTTTTGACCTAAACAAGAGGACATTTTCTGTTTTCCTATCTATGACTTTGGCAAGGCTTCCACAGTTACGCGCCAGAAATTTCACCCATTAATTTGATCTCCTTTACAACTAGCTGGCAGCGGTTTGGATGATCCACAGCACCTGACTGACATGCGGGTTGCCAACAGAGATAGACCTTTCGATATATCTCACTAAAAAAAAAAAAGAAAAACAAAACAAAACAAACAAACAAAAAAAAAGACAACAGCGAGACTGCATGTGCTGACCCGAGCACACAATAAAGCCAAACAAGATGTCTAAACAAGCAAAGTTTCTGGTTGGAAACGCCATGCTGCCGTTGAGATAGATGAGAGCCCTGATAATGCAGTGCTGTTTTCCGTCTCCATTAAAAGTGGCCTCTTGGAGACAGGACGCTAGTGAGGCGCTATAAGCTCTGGTCTTATCACTGCTGCCTATCGCCTGATTCTGAATAGGCGAGAGCAGGAACAGGGTGGTGGTCTACCCTTTACAAAAGGCACTGCTCTCTATTTTGGCTGCAGGCAGGTGAAGTTCCTGCTACCCACCTGAATCTTCTGCAACAGTATGCAGAAACAGACAACAAGCAAATCAACTCCATCACTCCTACTGTGAGACAGGTCATACACTGGCTTCCTGTATAATTTAAACATAGGGGTTGCCCTCAACGTAAAAGAAAAAAAGTGGGTTTGCAGGACATTCTTGCTCAAACACACCTCCTGTCTCCTTAAGATACATATAATATATGTATAATATATACAATATACATGTATGTGCATATATATATACAATGAACTCATGTGTAAATCTTAAGGATTATATAGC
>JAOXYF010000009.1:14757136-14799972 GCA_028565775.1 Sternarchorhynchus goeldii
ATATATCAGCTCATCAGTTCGCCACCAGGTGACAAGTAATTCTGCTGAACTGGCGGCACGAGATAATAAAGTTCCGTCCAAGAAATCGATGCATTATTTTATTTCAGATGCGCTCTAAAGCAGCCATAACCATAGCTACTATCACAACTGCCGGTTAGAACACCGGACTAAGCAACTTATAGGAGATGCCGGCTCGTGCAGTATTTTGGGACACGATATCTTGGCTTTCATTGGCATCAATTAAGGGCTCAAACACACACGCGCAGCGAAAGAGACTGAAAAATGAGATCGCGTGTACAAATATCTAAACGCAGGATAACGCAGTAAAGTGAGTACACGTCAAAGATCAAAGGTGCTACACGTTCTGTTTATATTGCGAATTTAAACTGGTGGAATGTCTGGCCGTCCGCAGCGCACAATGTTGCGTTTGCCACAACATATTAGATATGTTAGTTTACAAACTTTGGAGTTGAGCCTTACCATAATTTTGACCGCTGCCTTGCGCTTCGGAAATGCGTTGCAGGGCGTGAATTATCACTTGACTAGATGGACTCGGAGTCTGAGTGGACGTGCTATGTGTCATTAGTGGAGAACTTGGCTCGCTGTCGAACGAAAAATATCCACTCGAGGATCTGGAGAAAGTTCGGAACAGGGGCGACCTTGAATGGTAAAAAGAAAGACTACTTGTCATCGTAATCCCTCCCCTAAATTGGTCCCCTTGGTTCGGATGAGAGTAGTCAAACTGTTCGGCCCGGGAGGCTGTTCCGCCACCGGTGTTCTCTCCGTTTTCCCCCTGCTCCTTTAAGAAGGCTGGGCCATTGGCCCCGTTTTGTCGTCTGCAGGACAAATAAAACAGCAGTAATTACTGTTTTGCATGCGAATTGGTCAAGAATAGTATTTTTCGTGTGGAACCTAACTTATACTAACCACCACGGTGATGCATTTACGTGCGCATACAGTTCACGCACTAGAGCTTTAAGTTTCGAACTGTCGGCTGAAAAGTGGCAGCTTGTTTTCCGTTTAGTAAACACTGCCCGCTATGTTTACTACGCCGGCCCGACCATTGTTCGGTGCGACTTGCTCCCTGTAGCTTCTGAAACAGGTCCAAAGTGGCACAGCCGCGTGTGTAGGAGCCCGGTAAACTGCGTCACAAGTAAACTCCACTGCAAGCCAAGTTAACTTCCTATTTCTTCCTTCGATCTGAATCCCTAAAGCCCGCACGCCAAATGATATAATTCAATTGACAGGTGACAGTAAAGCCTGGATTCCAGTAAATTATCAAAATACAACTGTTAGAACCTCATCAGTAGAATCTACTCGGATAATTCTCTCACAAAGAGATTACTGAAATACGATGGTTTATTAAAGCAAGTGGCTTTGTTAAAAAGAAAAATACACTATTCCCCTTTCTCTGTGCTACCCATTCTAAAACAATATCATATCAGCTCTTTTCGTAACTCACGTGAAACGTAGTCTATGATTGACTCAAAACTGCAGTCTGTTGCAACACTTTCGTAAACAGAAAAAGGTAGTTCACAGTCACGGTGATAAGGTAGCAAAGACCTCAATAGCGCACTCGCTGCGCCTCAGCGCTACTCACAGGTTTATATCCGCAAACCTGTTATGAAAACTTGGAGTCTAAAGAGCGAAATAGAAACATGTGTTCTCGGCATCAGATATGATTGGATTACTGCTTATTTGACTGGCAGTCAATAAGGCAAACAAAACTCTTCCACAAAAAGTTTTTAAGAGATACGAGCGCCTCCTAGTGGTTCAAAGTGTCGGCTCGGCTCAAATTGGCAAAAATTCAACATCGCGTGCTGAATAATAAATAAACGTATAAAGAAATTGATAATTAAAGACAGCACTATCTTATATACCGCTATGTGTAATCAAATGTCATATGTTTTTACCTAATTTAACGTAAAGCTACAAAATAACTCAGTTGTAAAATAGTGTATACGGTTTTGCGTATTACAACAACAAAACTTAATCTCAAACGGCCTGCCGTCATCCCCGGTTCCCTTCTTCGACTAATCCAGCGTTTGCGCGTACGTAGAATAAAGTAAAACAAAAAACAAACAGGTGCTTTTCTATCCTTTTTATAACATGTCTAAATAATTCAGTCTGTCTAAATGACATGCTTAGACCACTAAGGGGAGTAGACATTTAAATCACAATATTATCGACTTCGCAATATTGTCGGTGAAGAACTGCAAGAGTAAAGACCGATGTTGTTTTATTTTTATTGTAACCCGCGTCTCTTTCGTTGTATTTATTTTATAGATTTGCTAACATTGCTGTTATTCACGTAAAACAAAAAGTTCAGTATTCAAAAATAAACTTAGCATTTTAAACAAATTTAGACTGGCTAAAACATACTTTGTATATCTCAAATCTTAGCGATTATACAGCATTGTTGTTCAATACGTGCGCAAGAAAGGTCCTGTAATTCAGCGCTAATGAGTCATAAATTCATATAAAAAGCTTTGCGAAACTTAACTGAACATTGGTTTTGATTGCAGTGAGATATTTGCTTCTGGACTTACCTTGCCATGCTCGAAGAGCATACGGATTACTGGATTTCGATAGATAAAAAATGACAAGGAAATAGAATGCAACGAAAACTGTTTACATAAAAGGACAGAAACACTATAAAAGAAGATGAACCTATACGTTCTTTGCAACGGATTTTTAAAAGTAAAAAAAAAACAATTGACAGTGAAAAATAAATATCCCGGTCAACACTGTTAAGCGAAGATCCAGGGCACTGTTTCCGAGTCTTTTGTTTGGTCGCTGTTTGAGTGTAGCGTACTTCCTCGCGGCGGCTCGCGTTTTGACTGAGCGCACGTCGATCTGAGTGCTTTGCTCAGCGAGGCATTAGTGTCTGCCAACACGGCCCGCCCATCAGAGAGGGTGGGATCTGTAATTTTAACCAGATGGAAGTGGCTAAAACGTCCAAAGTTAATTTCCATAACAGAGTAACTGCAGCTGTAAAATAAGCATTTCTGCAAAAGCCCATACTATATATTTTGAACAAGGAAACAATGCTTCTAATATATTTACATCTATGCCATAACAGTCTGATATATTATAAAGTGCCGAATAATTGCCTATTGTGGAGATGAGAAATATCAGTGATACATGAAAATATATTTGTAAACTTTAGCTTAATCAATAACATGTTAGCAAAACAGGTCATAATACTGTACCACGCCTACTGTCTTCACAATAATCACCGAAGGACTTTTAATGACCCAGGAATAAAGAAAAAAAGCAGTGTTTCTCTATCCCAATCCTGTCTCTTATGAAGTACATGTGAGAGAAGCTAGTATGACAACAATCTGTAACAGCTGATCTTGAAATAATGATCGAGCTATAAGAACAAACAAGCATCAATACATCTGATAATGAAAAGGGGGGAAAACAAATCACCATTATAAAGTATACAGGTAGTCCTGTCCCATTATTATGTGCCCACAGTTGATCATGCAATAGTAAACAAGAATAACAAGGAAAACTATTCTTGTTGTGTTTAATTGTAGCATTCTGTTCAAATCATACTGGCACTCCTTAATATGTCATTTTTTGGTACTTTTGACTAAATACTATTGTACAAGAATACAAGCAATAATGTTACTAAACTATTAAAATCTCTTAGTGGTTCTTTTAGGAAGAATATCCCTGTAATAGATTTTAAAAAAAGTTACATTTATGAAAACAGGTCTCACTTCAGACCTGAATTTCTGATTTGCAATACTTATCACAAAATATATCCATGAGTTGACAGACCCTTGTGTTTCACTAAAACTACCTTTAGTACTAAGAAACCATGTAATGGAACTAAACCCAGACATGGGGAGAGTAGCACCAGATGCTACACAAGCTTTCCTTATAGCAGTCCTCCAACACATCTGCTAATCTGCCTTAGCTTGTGAAAAGCTTGACAATGAATGGCTCAGCTGATGAACCAAATGTGTCGTAACAGGGACAGCAGGTCCCAGGTGGCAGTTGCTCGGATACGCATCCCTGCTGCCGTGGACCGTGTCCATCACCCCTGCAGAGGTGGAGCGCATCTTTTGTTGGCTTAGTGCAGTTTATCAGAACCTTTACTGACAACATCGGTATTAAAATCAGAATGAAAGACAGTAGGCATGCAGATTTAAACAAACTATCTTCTCCCAGGGGGAAAGCCCAGCATTCAGCTGGAAGAACCTCTTGAGCGGTTCTTACCATAATCACACACTGTTAGCTAACGGACTTGCAACAGTCATACACTGTTAGCTAAAGGAATTACTCACTTGAGTGCTTCAAGTGTAAAGTAGAAGCAATAGTGAGGCCAGATTTTCTCTCAGAACCTATGGATTAACAAAGAATTTCCTGGGTCCAAACACAAAAGACGCATCACCAGCTTCTCTAGAGAAGGTGGCAGGACCAGGCGTTTGGCTGGTGTTTGTGCAACCTCTCCCCTTGAGTGGCAGACATGCAAGACACTGTCAAGGGGCAACGAGCAAGAGTCACCCCGCAATCTCACCCAGGGATCTGAGAAGGACAGAAGATAGCTATGGAACAAGAAGAGTAATCTAAGGATTAAGCACCATCCTGCATTGTAACCCATGTGACGCTGAAAACAATGCTGAAAGCCTAGTTCACTGCTGATGTCCTCACCAAAGGGTCTTATAAAGTAATGGAAAAGTTATTGTTTATAAGTAAAATTAAATACTAATTTAAAACAAAACATTTTTAAATACGTATTTTCAAATATGAACAAATTATAACAGAAGAAACCATGCATGTAGTTGCATTGTAAGCACAATGCTGGTAATTCACACCAAGGTTTCGGAGGGCAAATGATGTTGTGATGAATGAAAATGATTCTGCAATTTGGCAGGTAATTAACAAGCACACACACCCCCCTCTCCTCAATCTCAATAATATATTCTACTGTACATGTATATATTCTACATACATTCTACAATCGTCTCAAAGGCTCAGCGTTACTGCTCAGTACACAAACATTTGTGCCACAACTGAATGTATTTTTTCCTCCATTACATTTTGGGTGTTTTATTAAAAACAAACAAACAGATAGTGGTGTTGATCTGTACACAGCATTTAGATACATGCACACTGAACAGCTTCTAAGAACTTTTACCAACTTTATCAAATCTCAGCAATGACCTACAGTAATATTTATACACATAGACATAGATTTAGTATATAAACATAGATAATCTAATAAGAATATTCTTTTTGAACAACATTACAATTGGTAGAATATATCATAATGATTCCTTTGCTTGACAAATAGTCATCATGACCTTTAATCTGCAAAACATCTGAAAAGAGAAATAAGGTGCTTTTTCCACTCAATAAATCCTAATAGTAGACATTAAAGAAAAAAAATATCCCAAACTGGTCTAAGATCAGCAGTAATTGCCAGTTGGTGTGAATAGTGTAACTGCCTGGGTCAGTGTCACAGTGCGGCCTCACAGCTTGGACATGGTCCTGTGCTGGGCCTGAGCGATGGGGATCTCTGGTTTGGGGTAAAAGCCCCACTCTGCCCTGGGGTTGGCCACTCCAGCAATGGGTGCCTGGATGCAGCAGGTAGGCACGTTGAAGTCTGCCACCACCTTCAGTGCATCATCTTTCACTGACCTGCACAGCTCCAGCAACTGGATGGAAAACAGGAGAAAAACATTCTATTATGTCAGCGTAACCAAGCAACACATGCTCTGGGATAAAAAAAACTGTTTAATAGATCAATCAGCCCAGCAGTCTTCCAATTCACTTTAGTTTGTTTGTAAGCAGACCACAGGATGACCTAATTTACAGACAGCGACCAAACTACATTGCCCTCTGGTGGCTAAAAGAGCAAAAGTATAATATAGGAATTATAGAAGCTAATATTTGTCTGCTGATGAGAAACAAAATATTAGGCTTGTCTGTGAGTAAGAATTGTAAAACACATTTTTGTCGAATTCTAGAAGATTGTTTTAGTATAGATCATACATTTCTTGTGATAGCCCTATTTATAGATAGCTAATCCCAGAGATAGCTGGCACCAGTAATATCAGTGGTTACAGTGGAATATTTATTTGCAAATACAGATTTTATTGTTCAAAAACTACAAAAAAAACTTTATTGGGTGCATAAACTACTCGATGAAAAACTATTTTAATTAATTGGGAAGGAAACAATGTAGTTCATGTTTCTAGAACTGTGATGGCATTGTTGGCTACATTTCATGCACTTAAGCACACCAGAGGCTCTGTAAATGTGAGGGTAGTGTGGAAGATCTACTTGCTCACACAATCCAGTTGTGCTTGACGATGAAATGAATACTTGCCTGCAATTATTCAAATCTTTGTGTTATACTAATATCACCCTCAACAGTGATAAATGGAAACCTTCAAACTGCATAGGCTGTTTTTTTCAATTGTAAATGGTTTTAATTTTGCACCCACAATACTCCATTGTTACTGTGACACCAAAGAAAAAAACCCCAACTGATTAAAAAAAGAAGGGCTTAACAATATTACACATCACTCATATCACACACATTTACCTCCTTCTGTTTGTTTCTCTGATAAACCTATATGAGTCACTGAGGTTAAACTCTTCCACTACCGAAGCACAACAAAGAACTAATTAAGCATTGCATCAATCTGGAGTGAACGCCACCACTTGGCTGTTAAGATGAAAGCCACATAATCACAGCCCATCAGTCTAAAACTGAAGCTCAAAGTGAACAAAACATTTCAATTTCTGACATTTACAACCTTTCAGAGTGAAAATGTCTTATTGTGTCCTCTTGGAATAGCCCCTCTTATCTGCTGAGTATTAGGGAGAGCAATGCGCTTTGATGCGTCTGACTCAACAGCCATCGTTCCTAATAAAAGCGTGAGGTGTGTTTGGCCACTCTCTCTCTTTTTTCTTTTCCTATCTGCAATTCTCAGAAGATGAAAGGAAACAAGTTCTCTGTAGAGAAGGCTGAACAGATTTAAGAAGTGTCCCATGTTAGTCATGTGACCGAGGTGGACAGAAAGAGGCTGAGTGACACTCCTTTGCATAACATGAAAAAGATTTATGCAGGAAAAAGGTCCAATCTGAAGTCTTTTCAGTAACAATAATTAAAAATACGAATATGTTGTCAACTAGTAAAGAAAACAACAGTCCAGTCACCTGTATACAGTATACAGGTAAAAAGTGTGGCTCTATACAATGATAAATGCCTTCAGTTCATGTGGTTCCAGTTAGTTTGGAAAATGTTTTCACAATTCCCACAGGGAGGCTGGAGGTGTCGCTAATATTGACAAGTTTAACGAAAATAGTCAGTGACAAAAGAGACCAGAAGCTGCTGAGAAAATTCACACCCTGCTGTCAAAACTGCTGTCTTAAACCCCGCACTGAACACACTCCCAAAACACACACACACACACACACACATTATGCACAACCACACAACACTGGTATGACTGCAGTGTTGTATGTATATATTTTTGATCACGAGTACAGACTCGCAAACCAAAATATCGTGCACATATGTGATAAAGAGTCACACCACACAGAGCTGTGAAAACATACATCTCAAACCTTAAAGCAGCTACTCCGACCTCCACCTAACTGAAAATCGTCACTAAACATCTAGATGTGTCTTTTACCACTGTGAGCAACAAGGTGCTGTTAGGCCAGTTTTGTTAATGGTTGGTGTTAACACTGTGTTAATGTTGTGCTGGTTGTATGAATGTGGGTAGTAAATGCTTATATTCCTAATCTAACCAAAATAGCCCAGACTTTGTAAACTGCTGATCCCAGGTTATACAGCCAGGTTTTCCACAAAACAATCATATGTCTAAATGATCACCAGTAATGTGAAGAGCGGTCGTCGGCCTGTGTGTCACTGCATGCCATCTTACCAATCAGGACTGCCTGGGGCAGGTGGTGCTCATTTGCATGGACAGGTTCATAGCGTGGCTAACAGCGTGATAAGCAAAAGGCCAGCCGGTTATCTTTCTCAACATGTTTTGATCCACCTGTGAGAGAAAACCTCTACATAACAAACCTTTTCGGTTCATTTCCAATTCCTGTAATATCTTGGCACAAATTCTTCTGAGGAACTGCAATGTGGAATATAATACCCATTTTTCATAAAATTGGCCCTAAAACAAATTGTGGTCTCTTGCTGTAACATGGGCCATCAACTAAGTTCTCAGAACATAAAACCTTAGAATTTTTTTTAAAGAATTTCATATCAACTACAGGCAAGTATACGGTACTGCTGTGCCCAAGAAGTGAAAAGGCATATTTGTGTGATGTGAAGCTGTGTTAGCTTTGGAACAATGGCAAACAGCCAGAGCAGGCGCCTGCTGACAGACTGGTGTCAACCCCACTGTTCTCCAAGCTCCAGTATGCTTCTGTACGCAAGAGAGAACCAATAAGGCAGCAGCTCTGTTTAGCAACAGCTAATTGTGAACAACTGGCCAAACCATACGTGTGTGGTGTTGGCTGAAGAGAAGGATAATCAATAGTCTATTCACATTCACAATCTGTCACTGTCCATTAGCTTCAAATAATGAGTGAAAAGGGTCAGAGAGCTATTTTCTTTTTAAATCTGAAGTAGTGAGAAAACTGAATCAATGTGGTTCACATTGCTTAAAATAAGTCCTACTGAAGTAAATATTTAAACAAAATGCTACGGTCTCTAATAATAAAGAAAAGGTAGCCACCACCATTGTGCTTTACACAAAACAGATTCTAATTACAATTTTTGGTTGAACAAACCCTTTGAAGTCTGATTGAACTGACACTGTCTGATTGTCAGACATATGCTAATACATGTGAGTTTTGTTAGATTCCTTTGTTTCAGGAAATGAGTGGCAGTCAGACCGAATGCATACCTGACTGCGGATATGCCTGCTGGTCCCAGGGCTGAGGTACTTGTGTTCCAGATACCATGCACGTTCCTGATACACCAGGCTTGTGCCATGCAGAAGGCAGAACTGAAGTTGGAGAGGTGGAGAAAAAAAACAAAACGATAAGCTGTTTGAAACAATTGTTCACATCGCTTAACAATTCATTTTAACAACAGATAACATTAGGCTGAGTTTGAAATTTATTATTTATGTTCTTTCTGTGACGAGTATAAAATAAAAGTAAAAAGCTTTTCCTCTGTATCATTTAAAGCCTATTATTTAATTACTTTTTAAATTATTATTTTCAGGAAGGGAGTTGACAAAAAAAAAACAAACAAACAGGAAGTGAAACAAAAGGAAAGCATTGTTCAACATAAGCCTCTATACCATTCAGAGAAACCAAAAACAAACAGGATACCTTATCTTTTTGTCTATAAACGAGGGTCCATATATAGTGCCCTGATAGAATGGAACACATTTCTAGTGCTTTTAGCTTTTGATGAGAGCAGGATGTTGGGTAGAAGATGAAGGGGATGGAAAAAGTAGAAAAAAAACAAACAAACACAGTGGTTGAGTTAATATCTCCCCTCATCATAGGTGAGATCGAAAACTAACCACTGCAAAGCATCAGGGCAGAAAGAGCTGGGCAGAAGAATGCAGCGGCACTGTGACAAGTAACGCGAGCCTCAGCCTACATGACAAGTTGCCTTTCATGACCTATGACCTCTTTCTGCAGCTTTAATCTGATGCAGCTGGGAAGAAGCTGTGGTCCAAAGTGGTAAGGGTGGAACAGTGTGCTCAAAAGTGCATTCATTAGCGGAGATTTGGAATACCAGGGACAAACGGGACACTGGACCGTCTGGCAAAGTGAATCTCCTTCGTTACATGGGAAGCCCTTGTGTCTGAGGTGTAGGTCTACTTGTTCGAGCAAAGCTCATGTTCCGTCAGCACATTCTGCAACTACATTAAAGTAAGTAAAGGCATGATTAATGATGACTAAACCTCCTTGCAGCATGGTACAAGGATAGCTGTGCTGAACTCCAAGTCACCCCCCACCCACACTGCACACGCGCGCACACACACCACCCACCCGTGGACTCCTCACTCCTTAGTGCGAGACCAGAGGGCTTCACATAAGCATCTACACATGCTGTAAAAGTCCCATCCATGGCATCATAACCATGGTATACAACATGGGTCATTTCTATTGCTGTGGAAAGCTTACTTGCACCACAAACACTTCATCCCACTGTGTATGAACTGATCTGTGTAATCCGGTTCACTGTTGGACTATAATGAAACTTACTACTTAATATTCATCTTTGTACGGTTTATATTTAACGATGTCTGCTTGTTTAGAAATAGATCTATAGTCACCGAAATAACAAAGCTATATAAAATCCTTCCCCCCATCCCTCTTGTCCTTACTGATGTCATGTCCCTCTCGCTCTCCTCCTGTCCATCTTGTCTTCACTCCCAGTCCCTCAACCTCTATCCATGCTCCTCCCATTTCCTCTGTCCCTTGTCCCCTTTGTCCTCCTTCTCTCGTCCTTCTACCTCTCTCCCCGTCCCTCTTGTCCTCTGTCCCCATGTCTCTCACCCTCAATGTCTCATCCCTCTGGTTTCCCAGCATTGTGCATGCTACTATTCTCTTCCTCATATGCAAACTGGACAGAGGGAGGAAAAGGAGCAGGCCTGGAGCTTATCACCATGCCATCGAGTAGCTTATCAATTTTATCAGGTCTCCTTAAACACTTTCTGAGCCTCACCAAAACACCAGCCAAAGGAGTGCCTCGCAAAATGAAACTGGGATTGTCGTCACATGCAAACCAGAAGCCTGACACAACAAAATACTACGCATGAACTGCTGGAAAGGACTAGCAAAAAAAAACAAAAAAACAAAAAAAAAGGACTGGCAAGAAAAAATAGAGGAAAGAACAGGCAATGAAAGGGAATAAATCATAACATAATAGCTTTACAGTGGAAGTAATAACATTTAATTACATTTAATAATAATTAATAATATCTGTACAATTTAATAGATAAAATTTAAGAGGCAAATGAGGAAAGAAAAGTAGTTAATTTAGCAAAACCCAAAGGAAAGTAAAGCCACAATCATCTTTTGTTTTCACAAAAGAGTGAAGGAGTGACTGGCACAAAAGTACAGTATTTAAAGGACAGATGGGGCAAAAGATTTTTTGCACAGACAAGTGTTCTTTGGGACATTTTTATTGACCAACAGCTAAATATTCAGTCCCTCTTTTTGTACAACTTTAGGACTGCATCATGTATAATTGACAGCAAAAACAGAGATGCAGTGAAGATTACAATCATCAAGGTCCCTAGAGACCTAAACCCAGACCAACACTAGTTTTACACCGTCAGGATCCAGACTGAGGGCTGGGAGAAGTACAAAAAAATACTTGAGTACAGATGGAAATAACTTGAAAAAAAAAATTGAATTCACTTATTAGCCTCTTAACCTTGCATTATAAAACACCAGTGTATCAAAAGCAAACAAGATTAATGAAAAGTTCTTAAAGTTTTATGTGTGAATTTGTGATGACTGATTTATGAGATGTTTTTCTGTCCAACAAGTGTAATTGATCAAAAGACAAATTGAATCATACTTTTGGTCATATTTGTCTCAATTTACTCAGACTTTATAAATACACATTTAATGAGCAAAAAAGTAACCAGCGGCCAGACAAATGTAGCAGAGGAGTCATACTGTGTTACTCTCCACCCCTGTCCAAACGTGCTCCACAAACCCACAAGGACCGCTGAAACTGTCGTCTTGCCCACTAACACAGACAAAATATAGATCATGTTTTTAATGGTCATGATGTATCCCACATCAACGACCACAGATTTCAGCTCTGATGGGAAAAGTAGGACATGAGACGGAGTCATGAATGGGGTCAAATAACAGCTGGACAACTGATAGTTTTTAGACAAACCTTTGGGTACAGTGACCTGTGACTTACAGTGTCATATGCAATTATCCTGGCACACATTCACTGTATATGCAGCACTGGTCAAGTAATTTATTTTTCTGTTACTGAAACTAATGCACTAACTATTTTATCAATATTACTAAACAAACATACTGAACAGGTTAAGGTTTCCACTAAAATACTCTTATGTGGACCAATTAAAAATGGGATCATTATAAATCTGAATTAAAAGACAATCACTATTGTATATTTTGTTATTCCAAACGTCTTAAATAAATAAAGCTCGAGACCGTTCCACTAAGTGACCACACTTCCTTCACACTCTGAACACAGGTGCCATTAACTAGGTTCTCATTTTGCTGCCCTAAACCTTATTGACAAGTTCCGTCATCATATTAAAACATTTCTCTGCAGTGGGTGAAAATGGCCAGCTTCCTTCTGACCTAATGAAGGTCTCTCATGGACCCTCAATACCTCCCAGTAGATGTTTGAGAGAAGCCCAGTATCATCTCAGACCTCTGTGTACTACAAAATCTCTCTGTTGTCATGCTGCCCAGAAGAACTGATTCAGGAACTGCTGCAACTACAAGACCACTGTCCAACAGAACCAACTTTCAGACTGCTGCCACTAAAGCCCACTGTCCAACAGAACCAGACTGCTTTTCAGACTGCTGCCACTACACAAACAGTGCTCACCTCATACCCAATAGAACTACATTTCACACTTTTTAAATTGCGTACTGTATGTCGAACTCATTCATCTCTGAAACTGTTGGAAATCAATTGTTATAAAATGTAAAAATCTTAATGCATTTCTTGATATTTTTAGTTGAGATATTTTTATGTTTACATTTTTACAGTGCGTAGTGAAATGTCAACAATACAAAACTTTCAGATGTTATACTGATACTAGAGGTACACATTTAAACAGAAAAAATACAAAAATGAAATACATTAAAATGCATTTAAAAACTGCTAGAGTTCTTTGTTTCTGTGGTGCACTGTGTTGTCTGTGAGGCGCTCTGTGTTGGCTCCACCCACTCTGGTCTCTGCCAGCTGCCACTGGTTTCCTCCAATCACACAACAGCTACCAACTTGGAAGGACGAAGGTTAACACATGCTTCCTCCTAGACACATGAAGCCAGCAACTATTTTTTTCTAACGGTTCTCTTGGGTTCTCAGCCACGGGTTCATATTTGTGTTCTCCTAACAACAGAGTGAAACCTTAAACAGGTGCAGTACTTTATTTATTTTAAAAAATTCACTCTGGCAATCTAAGAATTGCAATGCCCATGAATCATGGTGTGTAAATGAATAATTTTTTGCCCTAGGCATAATTGATACTATCTGTCTAACCCTAAGCACAACTGTATGCATAGCAAAATCTCACATACCTGTTTATCTCACATACCAATGGCAAGTAGGGAAAGATCAAGGATTATGGTCATTTGCAAATGGTTATCAAAACAACCTTTTTTTTGACACTTCATGCAAAAACAAGGTCATCAGAAAAGTACGGAACCCATAGAGCAGGTGGAAATGCAGCTTCCCCTCATGAAACCACTGCTCTGTAGGCATCATCCATGACACAGGCACTGCTCTTTAGACTGCTCTCCTGTGGACCTCTCTGCAGATCTCAGATCAGTGGAGTTCTGCACTACCGATTTCCTTACACTCATATGACTGGACAGCACATCCTGCCATCACACACACACACGCACACACACACAGACAGACAGACAGACAGACACACGCACACACAGAGACAGACAGACAAACAGACAGAGAGAGAATTTGAATGTTTAAAAAAACCCTTTTATTTAGACAAGAGACAAACAGAAAAGTCACAAAAAATATTTTAAAGCCCACACCACACCAAAGTCGTCACAAAATATCACATCCATGCGGAAAAAAAAACTTATTATAAGCCAGGCATAAATGATCTCCTTCATCACTTGTACACAGAACATCATTAACCCCCCAAATGCTTGTGAATACTGGTATTTCCCACACCAGACCATAATATACATGCTCCATCCTAAGTCGTGCAGCCACCAATCCCTTGAACATGGCTAACATATCCACTGCACCTAGACCCAACATCTGATTCTTCCTCATCTTCCAAATGGCTAATTTTGACAGAAAATGAAGCAACACTGGAACAGTCTTGCTCCTCACTGTGTATTTAAGCCTTATAATGAAAAGCTGAAAGAAGAAAGGCTCCCCCAATGACAAAAAAACAATCAGCCAACAGGGCAAACAGGTTACCCAGCTAAGCACAAACAAGTGAGCAAAGGGACTCGGTCTCAGAATAGAAAAGGCAGCCTTCCCCAACACCTGGATCGAGGTGCACCTGATTTCTGTTTGTGGTTATAGCACCATGGACAATCGTCCACTGGAGGTCAGCTGTCTACTTATCAATGGGGAGCTTATATTGGACCTGCCAGCTGCCTTTAGGAGAGGAGTCAGTGCCAAGGAACTCTGACCACCTAGAGGATGGAACTCCAACCAACAGCCATGCCTGGGACAGCTTCACACAGACAGTGCTGGTGAGAAAGCACTGACTACTAGGATGGTAAAATACAGAAGATTTCCCTCATCCTCAACAATCAGTTCAGGAAGAGCATAATGACGGCCATCTCTCCACTGGGCAGTGACAGACAGGTCATGCTTTGGCCAAAGAAGCCCTTTCATCCTGATCCTGTCTTTAATAAAAACTGTTACATCATCTGCATAAGCAGACAACGCTATCCCCAGACCCTTGACACCCTGCGACACACAAAACCCAGCTAGTCCACTCTGCAGACAAGTAATGGTTCAATGGACTAAAGAGTTGGCCAGACAGAGGGCAACCTTGCCTAATACCCCTTGTAACAGGAATTTGTCTACTCAACCCACCGCCCACCCTAACCATGCATGTAGCACCCGAACACAACAATTCCACCAACACTATGAAACCATCCTCAATACCCAAGACCTAAAGCACTTTAAAGAGGTATCCATGATCGACACGATCAAAGGCCTTCTCTTGATCAAGAGATATTGGCCCAACACATCTTTTAGACATCCTGCAACAATCCAGTACATCTTGTACAAGGAACAGATTGTCCAATATTGTCCAACCCAGAATGCAGTAGGACTGGTCCTTATGTACTATTAAAGATAGATCATTTTCAAGTCTATTAGATAAACATTTAGATAAAATCTTATAAAAGGTGGTTAAAAGAGCAACTTGTTTCCAGTTTTTCAAAAGAGAGAGGTCCCCTGTTTTAGGCTGTAGAGACAGCATGGCACACTGACATGACCCAGGTAACCTTCCCATACCCCTTTCCTAACACATTCACAGATAAATTCATAAACATCACCCCCAATGCAGTCCCAAAAATATTATAAAAGTCAGATTACAAGCCATCAGTGCCCATAGACCATCCAGTGTTGAGCAGTCCAACACAGCTGTGAGTTCTTGCAGAGTCAGAGACCAACTGAGGAAGACCTTGAAGAAGTTTTTCAGTACAAACAACGTCACAAAAATCTGCAGTATAAAGACAAGAATAAAAATCTACTGCATATCTACGCATCTCAGCAACATCAGTAGATACTTGTCCATCAGGGAGTCGGAGACATGTTGCGCCACTGAATGTTCCAGATTGAAGAAGAAGGTGCTTGGAGCATCCATATCTGTAAGTGTAGTGAAGTGGGACCTCACCAAGGCCCCCTTCACCCTCTCATTCAAATAGACACCTAATTCCTTCTTTTTCTTCTGTAAGCTCTCAAGCTTAGTGGGGTCATGATCCCCAGCCAATTCAAGCTCCAGAGAGTGAATGTCACTCTTTAGAGCCTGAATGGTCCACATTATTCGCAAACTGGAGTTGACAGTGTACTGTTGACAAGGTATTCTCATCTATTGCCTTGCCAACCTCTCAAAGGTGCCCTTTTCCCCCTTCCACTGATTCCAAAAGCACTGGAACCTTGAACAGAAAACTGAACCTTGCAGCAGTTTCACATTAAAATGCCAATACAAAGGTGCACTAGAATGACATGATAGACTCATAATGCCACAAACGAAGTTGTGGTCAGAATACCCCAGCGGAGAAATGGAAATGTCAGGGACTCCACCATTAAGGTGTGGCACATAGATCCTGTTTAGCCGGGCAGCAATAATACTTTCATCTGAAACTTTAACCCAGGTATACTATGTGGTCGCTGGATTCTTAATCCTCTGTGTATCCAGTAAAACTGAACTCCCTCAGTATCTTAGAAAAGCACACGGAGGACTAAACATGAGGTTCCTCTGAAATGCGTCCACTGTGCAGTTCCAGTCCCCCCCCAATAACATCATCAGCACACCGACTCAAAGCAACATGTAGAACTTTGAAAAAGGCAATACATTCATTCCCACATTAGAGACATATACATGGATAATAAAAGAAAACCTCACCTTTGATTTGAACCTTCACTGCTATAAGACAACCCCTCACTACTTCCCGAGGAAGGACAGAAAATAATTGCTACCCCTGCACTCAAGTTGGAGCCATGACAAAACAACATTTCATCCAAAGTATACATCAACTGAATCACTTGTGAATCTCCCTGAGAGTGAACACCAAAACCAAAACTCCCCCTGACTTCCCCTGAATAACTACAAACTCCCCAGGAGCCTCCTGTGCACAAGAACCACCTACATTGGACTCATCCATCCTAGAATCAACTTTCATTCCATCAGTACCTGGTTCCCGACATCCACATCACACTGCTCCACTACACTGGCCGTACTCTCGCTCTCATGGCCAGATGCCACCACAGTTTCAATAGTTCCCCCCTGAGAAGTCTCAACAACTACACCTTGACCAGCATCTGCACTCACAGCAGAACTCCCCTCAGAAACGGCATTAGCAGCGTCCTCTCCTTGCCTACTATGTGACAAACTCAAATGTCACCACATTCAAAACAGCACAGACTACCCAAACTAGCAAAGATCATACAAGCCTATTGTGTTTTACATGAACTACACAAAAAATTATACATGACTGAACTTGTCACCGAGTTGCTCAAATGATGTCTTTTGCAGGCTCATTATTTGTTTTGCCCAGTTATTTAAATAGCATTGCAAAATCAATATCAACATACAAAACATGTGCTTGTACTGTATGTCTAGAATCACTTAATATAATATCACCCCAGTATAGGGGTGGAAAACTTTAGGTACATCAACCTGTTGGTGTCCATAAAACTAAACTATTATTATAATTTGAATTTATCCATCAATTCATTTAATGTCCTTTTAAAAATAATCTGATATGTTTTGCAATGTACATTATTAAAAACAAGGGCTTCACAGGAATGACACCCCAAATCACACTCCTCATGCTCAGCCAGGGTTAATTTCCATAAGCTATTCTAACTTTTGGTCTAGCTATGCAAAAATATTTGCAGAGGCAGAAACCTGACCCAAGAATTTCCAACTTTTTGGAAGGGTGGCAACATGAAATGAAACAATAACCTGTGGTTAAAAGAGTATTCTAAACTGAACAAAGTACTCTGCTTTTTATTATGAGTCACAGAATGTCTATGCATCACTTTGTAGGAAGTTGGGTTGATTCACTTTGCCCCACCCAGTTTTGTGTACTGGGAAAACTGCATTGTATTCATCCTCCCCACTTATTTAAAGACCAAAAATGTGGTGCTTGATCAAATGTGGAGAAGCCTTTTCAGGTCCTGAATTTTTCTATATTTCACTTTGCCCTTTGGCAAAGAAATTCATAATGTGAAACTTCAGAGTCTCATTTGTTTAGGCAGGATTTTTTTTTTTTTTTTTTTTTAAAGATCTTGTTTTTTTTGGGTTTTTTTTACTGTATTTAGAATGGGATTTGATTGCATTCTACTGTATCTAGATTTATTTATGATTGTAAATTTTATTTAATCAGACCTTCATCTGTATTATTTCCTCTTTTTATATAATTGTCTTTCAGAGGATTTATTTCCTTTTTTCTTCACTGATCTGTTGGTGGTGTGCAGGGCCCAGAACTGATCTCCTAATTGCTTCTCTGCCTTACAAGCACATATATTGATGTGTGTTCATGCCTGACACTTGCTTTTATTGGCTGCCATACATATAACCAAGTAACCAAAGCTGACGATTCAGGACTGTGGAGATTTATATTTTCATTCAAATGGTTTGGATTAGATAAATAGTTCAACTGGTTCTCTCATATGCATGGCTTTTCTAGTATAGCATACTTTCTGGTGTCTATATTAATCTACTTCCTTTAATTGGTTTAGTGTGATGCCATTCCCTAGCCTTCCACAAATTTGCTACAAAGGAAGCCAAAGCAGAAGAGGTCCAGCAGAGACAGCTGCAGGGGGCTGATGATCCAAGCCCAAACCCCCCCAAAGGGAGCCACTCATCTCCCTCACTACAGCTGGGGGGCAGAGGCACGTCACAAACGCACCCAGAGCCACAAGGCCAGCTGGGATACAGGCGTGCACAGAGGACACAGACAGCAGCCACGGTAACGAGCTGCCACTCCTACACTCAGGGAGCTGCACAAAACTGAAAGTGGCTAAACTCAAACTTTTAAACTCTCCTCTGTGAGGAGATCAACAACCTAGTTTGTAGGCCAGTACTATTCACTCCTGGTACCCAAGTCTTGCACTATTGCAAAAACAACAGATTCAAACTCGTGATCTACTAAGATCCTTGATTCAAAATCAAAAACCCTCAGCGAGGTAAATTAGGCATGTGAGAGAAATCACAAAAAGATGTGGTAAATTGACTTGGAAAACTAGCATTGCATGTAAAGGACTGAAAACATTTCCCAGTGCTGTTACTGTATATGCCATATGCAAGTACAGAAGGACTCCAGTAGATCACAAAATGAACCTATTCAGGACCTACAGTGTGTTCCTCAAAGACCACTGCACAAACAGCCAAAGCTGGGCAACACCATCACTGCTTCTCTGAATGCGTCTTCCCCCTCCCCTTCCCCCCCACTGCTAAAAGACCCAACAGCAACTCGCGAAGTCTTCAGCGGCCGTCTCCACTGAAGGCACCAAGCGCTGTTTCGCGCAGCTTCTGAGAACTTTCCGTGGGTCATAACTGATGAGTCAAAAGGGGAACAGAGGGGCAACGTGTGGCACATGGCTGAGTGGAAATCTGGTTTTCACACATACCTTGGTTAGCAGGGCGCGGTCTTCGTTCACTTGGCACGCACGGACAGCTAGTGCAAACTGCTCCAAGGTCACTGGAAGGAAACGAGCAAAGAGGAGCTGGGCAAATGGCGAAGCATAACTGGCTAACTGCGTCCTGCACTGCATACATACATCATTTATGGTTCATTTCTATACTGCTGCTGGGGAAAAAAGAAAAAAAAAAAAATCTCTCTTATGCTACAACTCTACAATTAAATGAATAAAACTGAAGACAATGACAGGATAATGTGTCCATGACAACTATAACACATTAATTATTTACTAATTTACTATTATTAAATCAGAGATGGAGGGAATGTTGAAAACATGACTGTACTGAGTGACTGTACTGGATGTGTAGCTAAACAGCAAATGCACAAATCCCACTGGTCAGTATCTGAACAGTGCATAAACTGATGCTTTTAATAAAGAGCATCACAGTGGTGTGGTGCACATGCTCAGGTGCATGCTTGTGTGTGTGCATTTGTGTGGGAGGAGGCTTAGATAATGGAAATTTCGTTTGTTTTTTTTGAGGGGAGCTGGCCTTGAATAGCTCTCTGGTTAACAAGATACTAAGAAGCAAGTGGAACACACACACACACACACACACACACACACACACACACACACACACACACACACAAACACACAATGTATGGCATATTAACTACAAAAAACACTGTGGTTAAAAAAGCTTTAACCAGCAAATGTAAGTTTTAACTGCACATTTCACAGTATAGTTTCGAAGTGTTGCTGTATATTGGCAGTGGTAGAGGATGTCCATCTGAAATGGAAAATTATGAAATTTCCGATGAGACTGTAGTACAACAGACTGTCTTCCAATGTCTACAGTCTACACGATATTCTGATGTCCTCAGAGTAAAAATACCAATTTAACTTGCTTTTTTGTTTTAACTGCAAATTAGCAAATTTCAACACTTATTTAAACAAACAATCCACTGCTCGTTTTCTGTGTAGTGCTCTCTGAAAATGGCCTGGTATTGCTCACCTCTGTGTATATGTGCCATGGCAAGGCAAGTCACATGATGCAGACACGAGTTCCAGGCATTAAAAAACTCCTCTTTATTCTTGTCTACCTGCTCAGGGTGACATACGCAGTGTTATAAAAGATTCTTTTTCATTTATTTATATCACTCTTTCTGTGACCTCATGCTTCATTAATGTGTTTTTAAGAAGAGCCCCAGAAGAGCCTTACTGAACATCCCCCTGATCCATCACCCACAACACCACAACATAAATAATAGATGAAAACAGGTACATTTTTTTCCAGCCTCTGAGAGGAGCCCATGGTGACACTGACCTTAGTGTAGAGTCGTGCGGCTAAGCTGCGCTGCAAGACCCTCTCCCTATAGCTCAGGGCCTTGAGCAGAAAGTTCAAGTCCCCCACCTTATCCACCGAGAAACTGAGGACACTGTCAGAGGGGAGAGAGATGCGTGTGTCAGAGAGCACAGGGTGTCCGATTGGTCGACTGGAACTGCTGACCTGGACTGTGAAAGGCTGTGCACACACCTCCCCCCACCCACCCCTTTTCTCCAATAGGGCCAGATAACACACCAGTGTGCTGGTCCCCTCAGCCACCATCTCTATTCTGCAAGGTTTCTGCCTGGCTACAACTAGAGCAGTATTATAATCTTGAATGCAGCATTTGACCCCATCTTACAGATAACAGGGATACTGGAACAGACTATGGACCAGCAATCTGCCTGATAAAAATTTCAGTTTTGCGATAAAAGGAATCAGTGTCAATCTGTGAAATTAACATTTAAATTCATGTGTAAAGGAAACAGTACTGTAATCTGTACTACAAAACACCATACAGTGGCTTTAAATAAATATTACTCCCCAAAATGGTAATAGATAACAAAAGATCAAAGCTAATGATCCAAATTTATAGATCTTGTACCACTTGTGCAAAATAATGGGTTTATTCTTTTCTGGGCTGATCTGTGTAAATATCTGAACTAAAAACACTGCCTGCTGTGCTATTTAGGTGCATTTATTTTAAAGCATGTGCTCTCTATGCATGAGGGCTTCATGTTGGCATTCTGTGCACTAGCAAAGCTAATGGCACTTCCAAAACCCAACTCTGGCACTTCCAAAAAAGGTCTAAAGAACACCAGCTCAAAGCAGCTATAGAGTAGAACTGGGCAACGTCATATCAGACAACCAAACAGAAATGCACTGAGAATAGCTTTAACCTCGAAAGAACATGCGGAACACCCTCCAACTGTATATAATTGCATATAATTACATAAAATTGCATATTCAGAGTAGACCATTGATTTGGACCTTGTTCGAAGGCTGTCGGATGCTGAGCTGGTCCAGTTTCGGATCAAGCCAGCCACCATGCTGTTCCCCATCTGCCTCGCATACTGGGACAACAATTCGCGAACCACCACCTCCACACGCAGGGTAAAAAATAGCAGTGAGACATCAGTTCACCAGGAGGACCCGACGTAAAGCATCAGTGTATAGATTCCCATATTAAAATATCTGACTCAGTCTAGAAAAAAATGACTGCATTTGCTTCTATTACTGTTCAGAAGGAATTGTTGATCAGCATAAATAATTTTTTTTATTAGTTTTTTGTTCATTTGGTTTTTCTACACAAATGGTATGGTAGTTTTTAAGATAAAACAAGCAGAAAATTAAGGAAAGGAAAACTGCAAAAACTAAATTAACAGCACTCTATAATTGTTATAAATAATTATGATAATGCAGTTATTTTTGGTGTAACATACATTATGGCCCAACATATAAACTCCTTAAACCAAAATTTCTTATATCATAGAACTGATATGAAAATCTCTTGTGGTTTCACCCCAGGATCCCTGCCTCATAATATTAAACAATGTAATGTCATAGTAAACTTCTTTAAACAATACAGCAAATTAACTAGTTCAAATAGTTACATTAGTTGAACGTGGTTTACTACCCATGGAGTTAAAATAGATACCATTACTGAATCCTCTCATATATGAACAGAACTCACTTCCACCCATTATGGCTGTGTACATTTGTAGCTTACTGCTAATAACCCTTTGCTGCATTGCCTCCTGGCTTAGACCCAGGGATGGAGAGCATGTGTGAGAAAGACAAGGAGAGAGAGAAAAGAAAGAAGGAAAGAAATAAAGAGCGATAGAGTGTGAGTGAGAGACAGAGAAGAGAAACAGAGACAAGGGAGAGAGACAGAGAAGAGAAACAGAGACAAGGGAGAGAGACAGAGAAGAGAAACAGAGACAAGGGAGAGAGACAGAGAGAAACAGAGACAAGGGAGAGAGCAGCTGATGGAGCCTCTTGGTCTCCTTATAACTTTGGTTCAGAATTAGGCTCCCAAGACCTGCCGTTTTAATGGCCCCATTCTAGTGTTAAACCAAGATAGGGAAAATAAGGACATGTAAATTACACGTGAAAATGTGCATGTTTTCACTGATAATTAATGTCCATGTTCTACCATTTAAATACTTTGAATTTTGGCTTTATTTGTGAGTATGTTGCTCTTATTTGATTAACTTCAAATTTAAATGACTTTAGAAGCAACTCATTTTGAGAAATAATGTAGATGAGATAGTTGAGAGAATTTCAATATATTAAATTCTAAATCTAAAATATGACTTATGTAAATTCTAAAGACAACTCAGGACAGAAGTTTCCCTTTCAAGGGGGTTCCCAAAAACGCCCCCTCATGATCTGTGCTGTTCAATCTCTGCCATGAAACATCTACACAGTTTAGTAACCATTTTCCCTTAATCTTCCAGTGAAAAGTGGGTCTACTATATATAATATATATTATTTAAATAAATATTTTATTTTTATTTTTTTTTTGTAAAGCAAGCATGCTATAAGTTAATTTCCCAGGGTAGGGGAGGTTATTTTAGTAGTGGAGGGATGTGATCAAATTAGTGTGGAACTGTTGTGAATAGTGATCTTGTATTTTGAAGTGTGTGTGTGTGTGTGTGTACCCAGAATTTTTGCCCTGATCACCACAGCCAAAGCCTACTGTGTTATGGAGCTCCAGTCCCACGTGTCCCCTTCTCAGTGTATAGTGTGATATAAGCAATGCTCTGACTGAGGTATCATGTCAAAATGGTTCTCAGAGATCCTGCAACATTTCTCTGTTTTTGCTGTTTACAGTCTTTGGTTTGTTAAAGAGATCATGAGGATCCACAAAGCGATGCCAGACTAAAAAAGGCCTGCTCTCTCTTATTTTAGAGAACATGACAAACAACAACCTTGGGCAAAATGGCTGACACACAAGCCTTGTCAAGGAAAATCAGAACATGACCAACGCCTGCCTCACGCCCCCCACCACCACCCACCACCCTCTCTCACACACCCTCACCTCTTGTACCCTACATGATCCCATCCCTAGTGGTTGTTGATCAATTAAAAATGGTTTCGCAGACCCTGTGAACAGGTTTCTTATGAAAAGCTCATGGGTAAAAGCTTACTTGCAGCATCACTACGTTGTCCCCCTCAAACGTCACAAAGGCATCAGAGTCACATTTCAGAGATGGGATCCGGTTCACCATCATGAAGCCCTGAGAGTAAGAATTGGTGAAAATCAATGCTTATGGTCATGTTTCATGGTTTTTAATAACTCCATGTTCTGCTGTAGTTCAAAACATGCAAATCAGAATAAAAGCAGAGTGTCAGAGAAAAAATGTCAAGGTTTCCTTTCATTTCATGAGATATGTAATGAAAGTGCAGAAAAGTTAAATGTCAAACAGGACGATACAGAAAAGATGCACTTTTTGGTACAGCAGTTTTCAGTCACTACGGGGGTGCAGTTTTGTGGGTTTCCCCTGCATTTGACACTGTGCATTGCAAATAACTGCAAAGCCATAATAGCATGTGCTTCGACATGTAATTCTGAACAAATTTTGCCCCAATTTCTTTACATCTTAAAACAAGAGTAACAGTTAGATTAAAGAAATCTTGATCAGTAAGCTGTATAGTAAAATACTGGGAAAAGAATTGTGAATCTAAAATTACAGATGGATTTGCTAGCACATCATCATATGAGCACTGCCCCCTAGTGGACCAACCAGCTGCAGCCTTGTCAAAGATCAAGATTTCGAGATTCATGACTGGGGATCCCTAAACCTGCGTGTGTCTGGCTGAGACCCCTCTGATACAATGGTCACTGAGTGCACGGACTACGGTAACACCAGCAAATCTGGGCAGCTCCCACTTTCCTGTAGTAACTGCTGGGTGATGCTTGATGAATAAACAATGGTTGTAAAACGAAGTGTGCATTCTGGAGAAAGGTTTACCGCCACTGGCCGTCATGGTACGTCCACTAGAGGGACAACCTGCAGCTATTGTCTTGTAATCTCGACTAAATTCATTCGAAAACAGACTGGTTAAAAAAAGAAAAGAGAAAGTGTGTATTGGGTGTGTGCATGCTCATCTTTGCACAGACCCACCATGCCTCCAGTACACTCACGACAGCCCTGCAGGCAAGCCATGTTGGCCCAAGTGCTGTAGGCTTTGAGCCCAGCCACCAGCGCCTGCAGAGTACGATTTCCTTGCAGGTCCTGGCCCTCACTCAGAGCATCGTCCATCAGACCTGCTGCGAACCTAAACACACACTCACATGGATGCGCATATGGGACATGCTAATGAGCTAATGGACCAGTGAAAAAGGGCTTCATACTGAAATGCACCACGTAGCGCCTTAAGAGTCTGTCTCACACAATCACACACATTCACACACACACACACACACACTCACTTTCTTCTTTCCTTAATACAAAGAGCAAATACCAAGTCTCAGATGTCAAGGACTATGGAGGTGTTATAAATATCACAAATACTGGTTCATCTTTCTCTGAACATGTGCTTACCCACGTCCCATCCCCCAGGCCTGTGGTATTTCTCAGAAAGAGTACTGTGTGCAAAAAGCTTGGCTCACCAGAGAACCTAGAATCCACCTATTCTTGAGACTACAACTAATTTTTAATGAAAAACATTATGAAGGAAAACCTCACAGAATGACCTTCAAGTACAGTGAAACATCAAGTAGCACAAGAAGTGGCTCTATTCCTCTTGCAAGTAGGTGCCTGTCTGTGTATCTAGCCAATGATCCATCTGTCTGCCTACATCTGCATGTATATACTCACCTTCTACCCACCCACCATTCAGAGAAGTGTTACCATGCAAACAGCGCGAGGAAGAGTTAGAGGAGGAGTGGGAAGCCTGACCTGGTCGTGAAGGTCAGAGCTAGGGCGGAGGCCAGATGGGGCATCAATCTCAAATACTGCGTCTGATGCTCAATGATCTTAACTTCATCCTGGTCTTTAGGCCCAAACTGTCTGCGGCTGAGAGAAAAAAAGGGACAGTGACCGAGAGAGAGAGAGAGAGAGAGAGAGAGAGAGAGAGAGAGGCAGACGTGTTTAAGAACACTGATGCTGATGTGGTTGCAGCCAGAGTGAGATACAGTCTCCATTATTTGAGTGCACTCGTGTTCTACTACATGCTGCTGTGGTGGACCATCATCCTTTTGCTCCAGGTCTTGTGTGGGTGAGGGTGTATTTCTCTCTGCTGAGATGGGCTGTCACAGCTAAGACGTGCACACCTGTTGCCCCTGCACTACCGCAGGCTCTATCTCTCCATCTACAAACTGCAGGTGGCTTCCCCACAAGACAGGGGAACAAGAGTTGAGTGGTGTAGGTGTAGGTGTGTGTGTGCACGCTCATGTGTGTATTTGTGTGGTTGGTTTCCAACATGACAGGATCTTGAATAAATGGCCTTGTGTGCCTGTCTTACCAGTATAGCGCATGACAATTCTTTTAACTGGCAGATCTGATTTTTAGTTGATTATTATTATTTTTCTTTACATGTACCCACTGGTTACTTTCAGCACAAGTACATACATGACACTCCTACGGCAGTGTGGAAAGACTCAAACAACTCCGCACACTTCACCTTAAAAACAGAATAAACAAACGCTAATGCTTGAAATTCACTCGATGCCCAAATTCAAATGGTTTCAAATCGGCTAGGACCCCCTTTTTGAACCCCTTAAAACACACCAAGCCCTACTTGTGACAGTACAGATCTGTCAGTGCTCAGTAAGCATCTATTATTACCTTAATCAACATGATTACAAAGAAGCAAAAGCAGTTCCTAGTGTGACACTATAATGAGATTCTGACCACACCAGGATCTCAGATCAATCAGAATGGAAGATGAACATTATATGGTGGCTGAGGTTAGTCATAAGAGCTCCCTTAGCCGGAACACACAGGGGACGATACCTGCCTGTGAGTGTGTGTGGGGAAGTAATTAGAGGAAGCCCTCACTACGAACAGCCCCCTCCGTCCAACACATGCCCGCACAAGCTGCCTTAGGCGGGACTTTCTATTGCTGCCTTTAATGCCCCCCGCAGGTGAAATTTGGTACAGCAGGAAATGATTTTTCCTAAACAGCAGCGCTGCAAACAGGATGCCCAAGCTGTAGAGTTACTCTTCTGTTCCCCGTCAGGAATCACAGCGTTAAGCCTGGGGCAACACTTGCACTCTCTCCACAATGGGAGCTCCAACAGTGAGCCAATGGCTGCCTTAAAGGAGTTGTACGAGTCACATTCTTGACCCAACCGTAGGCTTCAAGGTACTTTTTTTGCACGCTCAGAGTGCACTCAGCCAACTCTGAGCTTGTCGGCACTGAAGAAAAGCTAGGGAGGCACTTGATACTGAATAAAGTGCAAGATTAAAGTGTGTTCAAAAAATTAGCCACATGACATTCAGAGAGCATTGACTTTTACAGATACAGAACTTTTGACAGCCTTGGTTAAAAATGAAAAGCATAGATAATGAGCAGGGCTTCCTCTATATTCCTCACTACCTTTATAAAATAAAAAAGGCCCAAGAGATAGAATTCACATCATCTCAAAATGACTCGGATACTCTTACTTAGAGAGATCTGACAAAAAAAAAAAAAGAACCATTATAATACATTATAATACATTATAATACCAAGGAAAAGCAACTCAAACTGGATAAATACATTCTGTGGTTGCTTAAGTTGGGATGAACACTGTCAACACTGTCATGCTTATTTTAAGAATAAGTCCTGTTTTACAACTTCTCAACTCACCCATGTGGTTAAAGTAAACTAAAGTTATTCAATTAGGGATCACTGGACTAGAAGACAGCATGTGCATAGTGCATTCTGTGGAAAGATGTTATGGCTATAATAAGCTCTCTGCTTATGACAACTGAAGTCTTATCCAACTGACAAACTGAAGTATTATCCAAGGCCAAATGCTCAAATGGAAATTGTTCACGTTTCTCTCACGTAAATGTTTTATGCCTTCTTTTGTAGTATCATTTCCAGATGTGAAACTTCTAGGGCCGCCGAGTTGCACAGCTGTTTCACTTTATCATCGAGAGATCAAGAGATGCCACATGCAGCTGGAAAAGGAAAAGCCCTCAGAGACATCGCGGCTTAATTGCAATCATTCTTCCTCAGGCTACAGAGGGAGACATAACTTACTGTCTACTCAACTAGGTAACAGCTCAGTTTACTTCATAGGAAGGATTTTTGTGTAGTTTCAAACAGGTTAGTGTTTCTAAGTGGATAGATATGATTGTTTATGATAATTTCAAGATTTCTGGTGGAGTTCAAGTGTGAGCACAGTATGGACAACAGACATAAAACAGACCATACACAGGACATGATGTCACAAGAATCCCTGGGGTTTGCTTTGACCCCCTTTAGGATTTTACCGGCTTTTCATGAGTTTTAAACTCGCAAAAATTCTACTAGATATACACAAACCCAACCAGCACATTTAGGCCAACATAGAATTTTTTTTTTACAGCTTTGGTTTATATGAGCACTAAGCAAACCAAGACTAAAATGCAACCACAAATCACTATCTACTTAGGTTTGGTCCGGACCAAAAGCACCAAACTACAAACATGAAAACTCCTGTTTTCAGAGCCCTGTCTGAGGCCCCTGCTGTGGCCCTGGCAGAGTGGGCTCTCGTATAACCTTTACTGCACTAGTAACAGCATTTCACTCATAGGTGAGATTCTCTAATCCGTGTGGGTGCAGAGGGTTGTTTTGCAAATGGAAAACCTGCAACCATAGAAAGCAAACATTTCCTCTCACTCACTCACTCTTTCTCTCTCTCTCTCTCTCTCTCTGGGGATACCATCTTTGGAGACAACCCTGCATCTCTTCCACCCACGCACATGTGAAACGCACGCACCCACGTGTGCATACGCACGCACGCACGCATGCACCCACACCCACACACCCACACACACACACACACACACACACACACACACACACACAAAGCCACATGTAAGGAGGATAGAGCAGCAGTCGCAGGGAGAGAGTCCCCTCTGAACGGGATGTTCTCAGTGGTGAGCAGCATCTACACACGTCACTGCAACACCGGGTTGCTCTTCGTAGACTTGCTTGTTTTCTCCTTTTTCTGCCCCGTGACCACATAAATGGTTTTTATAGATTGTGCATCCTGTTTTTGATGTCAGCACTTCATTTTTAACTCAAATGGTTACACAGTTCTCAGGTGTCCTCACTCATATATTATGCAACAGATGTTAATTGCTGTGCACTTCTGCACTTCTGTTGTAGATCCACAGTAAGGATGATAATTATTGAATGGAATCCACTTATTCTTCTCACATGAATATTGAGTTTGTTTCCTACCTGTGACTGTAACGCACAGCTATGATGAGTCCAAGCTGCAGAAGAAAGAAGAGAAAAGTAAATCACACACAGATACAGAGTCCAAAAGATCACATAAATCTCTCATGGCAACAGAACCCCAGCATAGTGCACACTGTACTGATTGACCATAGATCTGAGCTCATGGTTGAACCCCTGCAGTTACCGAAGGCTTGCAGAGAAGACCCACCCAAATGTTCAGACGAGTTGTAAGGCATGAGAATAGACACATCCACACAGCCACAAAGAACTACAGTAATCCTGCACCTGTGGCCCTTCATTATTAGCATATGCGCAATGCCTGAGGTCCAGAACAAGATCAAGACCCTCCCCCGCAACACTTCACTACAATGTGAACAGTGCTTGCAGAGTGCGGCCGGAACAGAAAAACACTATCTGTCCACCACACACCTGCAGCCTGCTATCAGAAGAACAATCATAACCTCGGCTTGTACACAATATCACCTGACTGCTGCCATTATACCATAGTGCCATTTGCTCCTCTTCTCAAAGCGATGTCTTTTGCATATTGTTTGAACTATCTATAGTCCACTGTGCTGTACCGCATACTGTAGTGCCTCCTGATGTTTTTATATTGGACTGCACTGGCTATGTTTGTTGCACTAGCTTTCAAACATCAAATATTCCACGTTTTTATTTTATTTTAATCTAAGAAAGTTAAATAAGACAGAAACATAGTTTTTGTTATTTATATAAATTTATATAATTTATATAAATTATAAATTTATAGAAAAACTTCTATGATGGAGAATCTCACAGTTTCCACGCATCCATCCATATACTGCACTATTCCTGTCCAAGTAAGATTATGTTGGAGAAGTTTGGTCAAAGAGGTAGAGTCCATTTTATTACATGAGCTGGGTTGTCAATATTTACTTGAGTGAAGAAGCCCTAAAACAGCTCTTTAAGTGCCTCTATGTTTTAAAAGACTGTGACATCAGTGACATTATTAGCCTAACAGTGTTTTCTTGTAGGCTACTTGAATGTTCTTTAGTTTACAGAGCTCAGCAATGGCCTTGAACTCTTTCCAAGGTAAGAGTGGAAAGGCATCAATCTATTTACAGGGGCAGACCGATATGGACTCAGATCTAGGACAGGACCTACTCTCTAGGTAGGCTTCTTACAGAGTGACAGACTATTTCTTTTCATAGACGTTTTTATGCATTTAACAGGGCAGGGACTTCATTAAAAGCAACGCTCCTTTTTTTAATTAAAAAGGACTAGGGGAACATTAAAGGTGCAGTTCAAGAACTCCCCCTTGTGGTGACCACTAGTTACTGGCAGACCAGAAAGCACCACTATTGAAAGGACATTAACAAAAACCTTCAGCTTGGGTACAAAAAATATTTAATAAAATAAAACATAAAAAATGGGGTGAAATTGTGGGGCAATCGCATGTGGAGACTCTTACTTTCATGGCAGCCATAGCCTGTGCGGTAAGGCCCAGACGAGTGGGTGTGAGGGCAGCCAGCATAGCATTGAAGCGAGTGCCCTTACTCTGGATGGGAGAGGTGTACTGGCCATCAGGTGACACTGAACCAAATCTGTGATGCGCAAGCACATGCACACATGCGCACACACACACACACACACACACACACACACACGCCTAAACCCAAGTACATACACAAAGAGTCATTTAAATACAATGTGTTTACACATTTTCAGTGTTTGTAACTGCACACTGACTGAGTCAATTCTCTGAACTGTCACTGAATGCTAGCTCTGAGTCCAAGTCGGTTAAACCTTCTTTAATATGCTTTTGTTATCCTAATTGAACATTTTTATTCAAGTCCTCAATGGCTCTCAATTAGAAAACAGTCCTGTCAGGTTATAAAGATCAGTTTGTTATTTAGTGAAAACCATATGGACTTACAGGCAAATGTGCTGACATCCTGTTTGTGGACTCAAAATGCATATTCAATAGCATTACCCTAAACCATTGTTAAACAAACTGTCATAAGAAGAAGCAGACCCTTCTCCATCTGTAAGGCGGTCTGTGACTTCCTGACAAACAGGAAACAGTACTGTATGTTCATCTGGGCCCCTACCTGCCAGACTGTCTCGTTATCTATGCAGGTGCATTTCACGGCCATGCATGTGGTGTTCTACTCTCCTTCCTCCTCCCTAGCCGCTGCAAGTCAGTGACTCCTTAATCAGACCACAGAGGTGAGCAGATCCCACTAAACCACTGTGGACTGAAATGCAAGCACTAACGAAGCAGGAGGGAGGGTCAACTCGTAGCTTGAATACCATTATAACAGCAACAATGACTCAAAAAAGTGATTCCCATATACATGAATGAGTTATGAATGAGTGCAAGTTGTCCATGTGGCTGAGTTCAGGCTTCATCTTGAACATGAAATGTCGCAAACAGCTCCATACTGGGCTGGCAGCCAATCCAGGAACAACTCTGTAAGGTCATTACTGAATCTTTGATGAGCTCTTATCCTTGACTGGTTTAGTTTGGCCTCTGCCTGCTTTAAGATTAAATGTCATAAGATAGCACATTGTCAAGTGGTTGAGAAAGTCATCATTACTTCTCTTCCATTTAAGGTCTGCACACAGATGTTCCACAAAGTGGCATTGATGCCAAGCACCAATCTGACCCCAGCTGTAATGTTTTTTTTTCTCCAGTAAACTTTTTCACATCCCAGCTAATGTGTGTAGGTTGGGGCAAAATGAGTGAGGGTAAAAATAAAACTCTTCTTAAATTACATTCCTCATCATTTTAAGTTATACTATACTAAGTAATACTGGAGCTATACACTACAACTTCTCAAATGGGGGGAAAAGATGACACAGGATGAAGTTAAAAATAAAAATGCTATTTTGTTTTAATTTGGATGTTATTTTAGTATCCTATAAAGTATTAAAGATAACACACTTCTCACGTGTCTATAAGTGTTTACTCTGTGGACTCATATTTCAGCCAAGTTACACAACTAGCAAATAACCTCAACACACATGTGCCACACTCCTAGGTATTTTGTTAATAAGTAACGTTGCTCCTCATCATTTCAAGCATCATTATAGTCACACAAACAGTGAATTTGCAGCCAGGAAAACAAACAATAAAAGTTACTGGAGTCTAAAAAGAAGTACATTGATAAAACCAAATTTCTGAATGCATTACTATATTTCTTGAATAATATGAATTATGTAAATTGTGCTGCCCTTATTTTATCATCACACACTTCAGGTCACACAGAGCCATTGTGACATTAAAACATCATCACACCGTACAGATCACACAGAGCCACTGGGATATTAAAACATTGCAACTTGTTATCAAACTGCTTTGTGTCGTTTGTTCTGTTAAATGATTGGAACAGATTTTAATGAAGACTACTCATCAGATTTTCCCATTATTTGCACACATCTTTGTATATTTTCAGCTTCATCACTACAAAAAGTTTCTTTATTTTATGAGTGAACTGTACATAAAATAATAAAATAGTGTGTGTAATGTGTATTGAAATTATTAATATATATATATATATATTTTTATTAAACAATTGTTTGTACTTATTTATTTAACCACGGTTTGTATCAATTCACATTTGCAATTGCTCTTTCTCCAGTGTTAAATGTGTTACATATTGTTGCTGAGCCTTATGGACATTTGAAAAAGTTCATATTTGCAATTGATAGTTACAGGCCATGGTTCACATTTATTGATTACAACTTGAACTAGTTTAAATTTGATGGGTTTTTTTTTTTTTTTTTTTTACATCAATCTGTCTGCTAGAGTATTCTATGTGAATAGACAATTTCTAGTATAAATACAGTACTGGCAAGTAAACATAATTTGTGACATACAGAAAAAATTAAACACTTACTTACCATATTGTACACAAAAGATGAAATACTCACTTGCCACAAAAACTCACAAAACTCGCAAAAACACTCTCAAAAGCCAAGATACTCACTTATCCAGCAGGTTTGCCCGTGGTATTCTGACATGATCAAATGTTAAGATACCATTGTCAACTCCATGCAGACCTTAATGAAAACGTAAAAACATCAACTAAATAGTTTTCAGAACATCCCAATATCTGCTTTTCTAAGGTTATAACATGATATTCATCTAAATTGAAAAGCCCCCTGCTTTCACCTTCTTTATGTTTCATGTCTGTGGCAGTCACTCCTGGCCACATGACTCCATGCTGGTCACGAATTGGCACAATGAAGCAGTGGGGACCTGAGAGAGAAACACAGCAGCACAAGCACTTCAGAAATGCTCCATAGACAAGTGTGCAACATTTGATGGTAAAGTGTAGGCTAATTTAGCTTGTCCTTGTTTCTTAAAGACAGACAAAATCTTGTCTAATAATTAAACTGTTTCATCTCATTTAGATTTACTTTACATTTTGAGTTTATATTTAGTCTTTGGTTAGATCAATGCACACTTAATACTAATACGTATGTTTAACGGTTAGTTATGTCTCATGTCCCCCTGCCAAGCTGTTCAAATGCACACTGGTGCAAGGCTACAGCATGCCACTTGTGATTCAGTCCATTTTCCAGATATCTGTTGTGTTTGGTGCATCACTGTTAGCATCAGGATGTAAGCTAAGCCTGACTTAAACCTGGACTGCCTGGTCACTCTGACCCACCTAACCCAAACCTGGACAACCTGGTCATCCAGACCCACCTAACTCAAACCTGGACTACCTGGTCATCCAGACCCACCTAACTCAAACCTGGACTACCCGGATCTGTCTGACCCAAACCTGGACGACTTGGATCCGCCTGAGCTGAACCTGGACCCACATATTTGGTCACTTTACTGTTGAAAACAATATTCATTTGTAATTGTTTCCATTCCTTAGTATTATTTAGTTTGCTCAGTACTATCTGATATTTTCAAAAGACTCCAGACCTTTATGTCTGGACCTCCCAAGGGTTCTTCTTTTAACCAAGGGATTTTTGTCTTGGCTTGCTCATTAAGGGTCTGAACTTGGTTCCTCTAAACGTACAACATAAATAAACTCAAACTGAATAAAATACTTGGTAAATGCTGCCAATTAAACTGAATACTGAGGAAAGTCAAATGTTGCCTAATCTACTTTGCGGTATTGTAGTGTGCTGCAGCATAATGGTAAAATGATGCAGCCCTAGCACTCCTGCATACCATGAGATTCTCCACTGATTATGAGCTGGGCAAATACAGCAGCATAGTTTCCCTTCATTGCATTCCCAATGTACATCTTCTGAGCCTCCTCACAAGGGGTGTGGATAATGAACTCCTGTATACTCAAGGAGGCAATGGAAGTAGTCAGTGATAAAAGTGCACTTTGGTTCAGCAGGATACTACAGCAGTAACTGTACGGCAGAAAAATAAATAAAGCCTACCAGGAATCCAGCTAACATTACACCATTTGCATAATAATAACTAGTACATTTCCACCCACCAGATGCAACCACTATGGTGATCAGGAGGACATAGTAATGGATTAACTTTCTTTTGTTGTTCCTCCATTAACATTTATTTAACCAACCACTGATGTGTCCCACTCCCTACTGAGATGCTTAGAAAACTTTCCAAATAGGCAAGTTATGTTTTTAATTCCGTTTACTGTAGTTACATATTTTGATTAACAAATAAATAATTAAATTATTTTAAGCCAACACCAGCTTACTTGGTAGCTAGTTTTGTGCATAGACAGCTGACCTTTGCTGAGCCATTTGAGTGTTCCAGAATGAAAGTGCTCCACTGCACAGCCATACATCCTGCTTATGTAGCTAACTAAGTGCCTAGCTTAGAAAATCACTTTTTTTTTTAGCATTTTTTTTTTTTTACTGAGCCAGAAACCAAAACCAAATAAACAAACAAAAATACAGACCAATTTTAAGGTAAAATGAGGTCACCTTGACCATGGAACTATGAGTGTAGAAGAGCAAACAGATGTTTATTAACACGTGAGAGGGTTCACCTGTGTGGAGGTATCATACGTAGCTTCAGTAAGAATGCCCCGGACATTACTTCCATGTCCTCTTTCAGTCATGGCAAACATCGCAGTGAATGCCAACTCCTAAAAATTATTACAGGGGGGAAAAAAGCGAACAGAAAAGACTCAAACCTTACATATTTTAACAAGAATTATTCCACAAACAACATATAAATATCCCAGTCTTGTTTCACAGACAACAGAATCCAGACTTACGGTGCCAACAACAACATTTTTTTTTAGTTTGTTCATGTACAACAATTGTTATTTTCTCATTTATCCCCAGTTCTCATTTGTCCCCTTTGTTAGTCATTTTTATTCTCCATTATGGTATGATAGTTATCAACTGGATGAGAGTCAGCATGCTTAATCTATGACAAAATGTAGCAAATTATGACATGTAGAGAAATGACACAATATCCAGTGAAGCTGAACACAGGATGGGATTTAGCCAATCAAACAGTTTTGGATATCAAAGCTCATTCAAATCCTTCATCACCTACACCAAGATATTGTTCTAGAGAACTGCTCGAATCCTCAGCTGCTTGCTACAACCTATCATTCGCTTGATATGTGCACAAACAAACAAAAAACTAGAAACAATAAAAAGTAAGTGTCTGAAACAGGTCAGCTATGTAACATTTAGGATATAGGATATACCACCCTCACCGTCACTGGTACATACAATTTCTCCACTTGCGTTGGACTGCCTAGGTTAGTCACAGCCCCTCCATACAGCCCACACACAACACCCATCTGCCAGTTAGAGGAAAAAGTACAGTAACTTCATACAAATGAATAAGCCCTGAGCTAAACAAATGCAAAAACTGTCAAAAAATGCAAATAACTCCAGGTCCACAACGCACATAGCTTGCAATTGTTTCCAAGGATATGGGAAGGATGATGTTGGAAACCTGGCTCAGATGTGTACTTTAGTAAAGCATAGCTACCAGATTATCTGCCTAGCAGCTATCACATTTAAAAAGCTGCACCTTTACTCCAGTGGCCATGTCTGCAGAACAGACCGCTTCGGTAATCGATATACACTTAGTTATGAAACCCCTCTTTCTTCCAATCACCTGTAGGCAGCCCAAGAGATAAAAGAATATTATTAGTTGTTAGATGACATGGGCCGTGCAAACTATTTCCTAGCACAGCGCGCATTACGGTTTTTCTGTGGCCTGATCCTCGTTTTTTTTTTTTTTTACCTGATCCTCGAGGTGACGTCGCATTACTGGTAGTTTTAACACGTAGTGTAGCCTGTCTTCGGTTAGGTCTCTGATATGTTCCAGAGAGAAGTCGTAGCTAAGGGTAAGGAATTATGGAATCGAGAGTGCACGAATTTACTACAAGCGCCATGAGCTGCGCGATACAAGTCATGTCATACATTGAAATATTTCAGGTTTATTAGTGAATTTTGAGCTACGTCTTACAGATTGTTACGGCACAGTGCTGTCTTTTAATGGTGTTCTGCCCAGTTATATTGCTCATACAGTGCAATAGCATAATTAATTAAAACACATCTCAAAAATCTGAGCGCTAAATTAACTGATACTGTAACAGGCACGAAGGTTTCTTCTTTGTAATGACTACTGTTTGCTCACCTACTGTGCTGAAATAGTTCACATTTGGAAATCTCTTCCCAAATGATGTGCTTGGTCTCCCAGAACTCCCCATCAAGATATCTGGAAAGGCTGGTAGCTAAATATTTCGCAGCCATATAGGTTGACTACGGCACTCCTCTACTTTCGGTATATACAGCTAAAGTTGAATGAACACTGTTGCCAGTTGTTTTTACACTGAACTTCCGCGTTCTGATGATGTCACTTCAGTGCAGAGCAACTGATTGCTTGCTTGTAAAATAAGAGTGCATGAATCATACATTAGACGTTGCCCTTCCAACGTAATTTACACGTACGTTGTATGGATGAAAACATGGTTTAACAATCTGGAATTTTGGAATATACGAAGTAATTGACAGGAAACATGTATGATGCAATTCTAAAACTTACTTGATGTTGAACTTTTAAACCGTGAATTCATTCCGCTTAACACCAAAGACCATTCTGGCTCCACACGCAAACCTACAGTAATTTTACAGTAATTTTAACACAGTAGTTTTACAGTAGAAATCACAGCAACTGGCATAAATGTTTCGCAGGACTAACGTAGCTTAGCATGCTACCTTTCTGTAGATGCAATAACTCACCATTTATTCAAACACTTGGACCTACAGCTCCATACAGACCATTTAATTTATCTGGAAAGGAGTTGAGTACAATGAAAAAAAAAGTCCATCTTAGGAAAAATATCTATATCTTGTATATATTTTACTTTTTAAACTATTTTTAATTTTTTAACATCTCTTGATTATTAAGAGAGTTTTTGTCCTCTTAACCAGTGAAAGCCTTTTGCACAAAACATGATCACTTTCATAAAGGGTCTTTTCTTAAAATATGTAAGTTTTTTCAGATGGGAAATGTTCATATTACCTATGAAATAAGATAGACATGCTATCTATAATTCTCAGTTTATGTGTCCTAAATATATTTTCTTTACTATTCAGTGTGTCGGTTGTTTACTTGTGGCAGTTTAATGGTCATGTCACATTCAGCTTTTTCCAATAAACAATATTTAATGCATTAACTCCTGTTAACACAGGACTCCCCAAACCTGAATTAAGAGTTTGTGCTTAACGCATATAAATATTGTTCATATAGATGTTCTTAAGTAGCTTTACCCCTCATCATGATTTTCTGGTGCAGTGGTGCAGAATCAGCTTGTTACTGGCTTCATATTGTGTCCTAGAAAATGTTGTAAACTTTCTAAAAACAGTTTTGCACCTTATGTTAAGAAACAATATACATATTTTAACAGAACCTACAATTGCGTATTTCTGTTACGTAAATGCCTCCCCATTGTATCAGTGGGTAGCAGTGAGTTCCAGACTTAGACAGGTACTGGCGACTTGTCAGTGCCATTCAGGGTTCATAGTGTTCTTAGTGTTCAGTTTTTCAGTACTGGCAGAGCCTGTAAGTTAACTTACTTCATGCGGCAGGGGGAGTACATTCCGGGAATCCAAACAAGATGTGCACCAAACCTCTCTCTCCTCTAAGCCATTATATCGCTTCTCGCAACTCACTTCTCAATATCTAATGCATAGGCATACCGTGAAAATAAATGATCGGCGACGTCCTGTGCACGGTTTTTTCTTTCATTTTGGAGAATTAATGAGTGGTTGGGGGGATTAAAGTCTTGTGCGTTCCGCCACTTGGAACATCTTCCACAAAATAACGGAAATACATCGAACAGATAAAAACATTTTAGACAATGAGGATATCGCTTTTGATCTTAACCCTTGTAATGCGCTACTGTGGTTGTTTGCATTTCGAATGTCCGGAGATCTGTCGATGTTCCATCAAGACTATAAATTGCAACAGTGTGACAGAGGCCATGGCACTGAAGCAACACGCGACATACAGCAGACTGTAAGTAAAAAGGGATGCTACTTTTCCGATTACGAGAAATCCTTATGAGTAAGTTTCTTAACGTTATCTTAAATGCAAGCGACGTGCAATAAGTAATTAGTCGCAAAGAGACGTAATTCACCGAATGATACATGAATACTTTCATTCATTTATCCACTTTTGCGCAAGTACGCAAAAATTAGACGTGCTTGTACCCTTTTTGCCTTTTATTTCCATAGGTTTTTGTTAAAGTTAATGAATGTAGTTAACTACTCAAGTGCTTTGTGTCTTTATGATATTGTCCAATCTGTTTGGATTGGGCATGTGTTAGAGGATTGTGACCTCAATTCTCCTTTCATTTTGAATGTTTTATAGAATCTCTATTTCTAGCCACATTTTTGTTTTCACAAAAGCCTACATATGCTTTTCATATTTTTTAGAAAACCAGCATGTTCGTTTTTTGTTGAAAAGGGCCAATAAGGGAGTTGTGGACAAGTGAGAAAACCGAAGAAGGAAGGTCAAGTTGTTTTTGCCGAAACCGAATATTCCAGTGACCATGCAGGCTTCTTAGTAGAGTATGTAAGGTAGTGCCTAGTGAAAGTGAATAACATTTGCATTAATGTCCTTGAGCACTTAAATCATGCTTTGTATCTCAGACAGCCAAAACCTTGAGTCTTGATAAGAGCTGGAATCAGTCAAGGGCGTGAGACCAATCAATGACATGCTGAAAGGAGTCATAATTTAGCATTTGTTTTTTGCCATAGTTTACCATTATATGAAGACTGTTATGAGAAACTCACAGTGTACTGTGTATTTGGTCAGCACATTACGATAATTTTACTAGCAGGGAGTCAAAAAATGATGCAAGAGTGATTTAAAAAGCATCTTTCTTCCAAGAATTCTAATAATACAAACAGTCTAAAGTCATGAAATAGTGTGCAAGTGGATATTAGGCAAATTGATCATGAGGAAGCCAAACACTGATCTATGAAGACTTGCTTCATCCCTTGGTGTTTTCAACACAGTTTTTTGTCCCCTTCTCCCACTCCATTTTTCTGCCTAACCCTCTTGTCCTTAATCTTTCCTTAAAAAATATTAATTAGTCTGCAATGTGTTGTAATGCTGTCACTGCAATGTTCTCACTGAAGGCCTGTACATGTAATGATGCAAAAACTTATGGCAAAAAATTATTTTTTAGATAGGTAATGTAGCTGTGTAGTTTTTAAAAATTCTTTTAGTTGGGTAATCAAGCATTTGAGAGACACAATGGCATCAAAAAGAAAGTAACTTCATAGTGTGCTTCACCTGAACCCTTCTGAAAAAATACTGCACTAGTAGGTTGAGGGTTGAGTGGCGTTGCCTCAGTACCACTCCTCTCGGTACTGCTCCTCTCTCGGCAGGGCTCACTCACTTTATATTTCATGTGCATTTGTCTGTATGTTTTGTTGCCTACTCCATGCCAGCTTGAAGACCGGAGGGCTGGGCAGAGAGGAAAAGCCAGGACTTCAGCGGAAGGAGTTTGAGATGCCAAGCAGAACACACTCCCTCCCCCATGAAAGAAAAGGGGGAGTTACTTTCCTGAACATGTATGGCAGGGAAGGAGAAATAGCCTGTCCACGAGGGGAGGGGTCTCCCCTTGAACAATTTTTTGGGGGGGCTAGAAGCCCCCTGGGCTGCAGGCTCCAGGGGGCAACTGGATTGTTTTGTGTTCTGTCTTGGCAGGTAGAAGCTGGTGCCAGTCACCTGGTTGGCAACAGAGCCCTGCCATCATGCAGGATCTGGGAGTCCTGCAGAGAGTCATTGGGGGAGAGGGGCTCATGGTGGTAGATGCCCTTACATGACAGCAGCCCTGCTGGCACAAAGGAGAACTCAGCAAGAAAAGGGGCTCCAAAGCAGTGGGCACCAGCCAACCATTAGGGTGACTTCTCCTGGAGGGGATTCCTCCTATAGGGGGTCCTAGTCTCTCGATGGGTGATGACGTTGCGTGCCACTGGAGGGCCCCGCAATCCTGGAGAGGAGCCCCATTGGGAGGACCCGGATGGACCCCAAGGAGGATGTGGTTACCAGCTACAGGGATGCGAAGCTCGAGGTGACAGGAGCCAACAGAGGACTTTGGGGGTGGTGGGTGTGGTTTGGGGGTAGTGGGGGGGTGATGTGGTTTGGGGATTTGCGGAGACTCCCCCTACTGGTGTTCTCCTGCACTGGCAGCACATCATAGACAGTTATGTCATTGTTTATTAGCTTTGTTTACATTGTCCATGCTTTCCTGAGGTGGTGGGCATTATTCGTTATTTAGCTCGCCACGTGAGGATCATTATGTATTTATGTTTTCCTTATTTAAAGGCCCAATTTTTGTTCAGACCTTGTTGGTCTTTAAAGTCACTGGGCCTTTTTTGTTATAGTTATGTCTTTTCAATTTTGTTATCATTATGTTCATTTTGGTTTTGTTATCATTATGTTCATTAAATACTTTAGGTAGAGATCTGTGCTTCCCTTTTTTCCTTTGTCTGCATGTTCTTTGCCCGTGACACATATTTGCCCTTCCCATCTTGCAACCTGTGCCAGAAAACGCTCCAGCCCTCCATAACCCTGAACTGGAATATGCGGATTTAGGAGATGAATGAATACATTTGCAAACATGTGTGAGGATATCACATACCGCTGAATACTGTTAAGTGTTGGCATTGTTTCTGGCTTTAACACCCAATATGTAATGGTCCAACACAAGGATCTAATGGAATATGCTTGATGTTTGGGTTAAGCTTGTTTGAGGCAGGCAGATATACTGAAAACTTCCTTGAAGCTTATCAAAAAGATTATGTAAAACCATTTATGAGAAAGTAGTTGGAAAAGCTATATAGTTGCTTTTATGGTGTTGTCATATTCCTATAATTACATAAAACTGTGAGGCTGAAAACTTTCAGTGAATATATGAAAATGCTATCCTTAGTCACTGAAGTCTCTTTAACCCCCTTTTATCCCACTCCTTAAATATAAACCTTTGTAAATCTTTTCTCCAAAGCCACTCCTTCCAAAGACATCAACCTATGGAGTTAGCCAACTCCTCCATGTGCTGTTACTGTGCAAACAAAGGCAGGGAGCTCTACCTTCTTGCAAGGAAGTTCTCTAACTGATTAAAACAGTCAGTCCAGAATGAACTTATAGTTACTGAACTTAGGAAAGTCACTTTTGTCTCAGAGCAACTATTTTAGCGTTTCACTCTTATTGTATAAAGATAGCCAATGGTATTGTTTGATGCTTCAATCCAAATGATTTTCCAGTTGATTTCCTACAGTCTGTAGACCATAAACATTATTAAATGATGAGTAATTTGTCTAGTGATAGGTCTGTAATGCCTTTTTCTGTTCCAATTTTTTGACCTCAGTCTTGATATTGGATGCTACTGTATCTTGAAGTTTGAATTTGTAATGAAAGCATTTTTGCACTAATAATGTATGCAATCTTTTTTTCAGTGTTTTGAACTATATCCGCTTGAAGAGTATTCCAAATCTCAGCTTTGATGGACTGAGGTGTGTTAAAAGAATGTGAGTATCTAAATAATGTCTTTACAATGTGAGTCTTTGACCTAGGCAATGGACTTTAAAAAAGACACAAATTTAAGTATGGATTTACATGAACTAGAGGTGAAAACAACTCAGAATATATTATCACTTTTAAAATGAATTTGCAGTGTTGGTAATCCTGATCTGTGGCTTAAGGTGTTAAAGTCTGTAGCCAATCAGCTTTATCAGTCTAACAGAAAAAATCACTTGGGCAGAAGATTTGCCTTACTGCCTTCAAACCATCAGCCTTTTCTTCCTGATTTTCTAACTGATTTCCAAAGTGTTATTACTCTAAAGGACATTTCCAACATGTTCTGGAACCAATGTGTTCCTTCTAATATATAGGAAGTAGAAATCAGTAATGCTATGTGAAATCAGTATGCTATGTGTAAACAGTAATGCTATGTGAAATCAGTATGCTATGTGAAATATTGCATTTCATTATTCACAGGTAAAACTCTTTACTCCTCCTGACGCTGACTCCTCCTACAGCAGAACAGTCTATTAGATATAGCAGAATTGTGCATTTAGGTGAAATATCACCTTAGGTGATATTTTAAATGTTTTTCAGCTAATGTACAAAAAGTGCATTTTTATCAACCATAATAATACTGGACAAGACCACCATTTCATTTCAGAACAGCTTGAGTTCTTCTATGGAATAGATTACACAAAGTCTTGGAAATGTTCTACTGAGATTTTGGTCCATGTTGCCATGATTGCATCATATAATTGCTGCATATTTGTAAGTTGTACATTCATGCTACAAATGTCTCACTCAACCACATCCTAAAGGTGCACTAATAGATTCTGATTTGGTGACTGGGGAGGCTACTGAAGTGCATAGACCTCACTGTCATGGAGCCAGGTATTAACCTGGCTCCATGACAATTTATGCTTTGTGACATGGCCCATAATTAACTGGAAGTAGCAATTTAAAAATATTCCAGTGCAGAAGACATATTCCATTCCATAATTTTTTCCCTCTGCTTGGTCTAAAAAAGTATCCGTTACTGACTGCCACATTTTTTTTCTTGATTTCTT
>JAOXYF010000009.1:14800072-14816609 GCA_028565775.1 Sternarchorhynchus goeldii
TCCTAGGTGCTTGTATGGAATCGGCTTAGGTCCAAGCATGCAAAAAAGATATAAAATACAGGTTGAGTATGTGAACAATTTAAATAACCATTGATTTAAACATACATGGCTCACGTGCCAGTGAAATTAAACAACTGAATGAATCGAGGCCAGTGATTCCATAATTTTTGCCAGGGGTTGTACATGAGATAGGCAAGCAGTAGGGTTTAGGCAGCACAATGTCTTGGTGTTTAACACATATGTTTTTCAGCACTAGGGTCAGATGGGTTCAGGTCACATTAGGGAGGAGTGTTTTTGAGGGCTTCCTGTATTTGGTTACCTACTAAATTGCCCATGTGGAGCCAGTTATGCTGAGAAAGAACAGAGAGGATGATGTTGTGGTTTACTGTGTCAAAGATTGCAGAAAGGTTCTGGGGAATCAGGACAGTTTGGCAGCATGAAGTTTTTGTCACTGCTATGAGGGCTGTTTCTGTTGAAATGTGCTCATCTGTAGCCAGACTGACTGGGATCGTGGAGCTGGTTCTGGGTAATGTGACGGCGGCAATGAGGGAGTGGAAGATGAGGCACAGGAAACATTGTGTTTAATGATAACTGCAGACAAACAGTGTACCTCAAAGCAGTAAAACATAAAAGACAGCAACAGGCTGTATCTAGCTAGAGGGAATTCGATATCACCAAACTCCAAAACACCATATAGATCAAACTTGCAAAAAGGCATTCACGTAGGCTGGGCTTCAAGACAGTCTGCAGGCTAGGTAGTCCTCAGGCAAGCGAATGTGCAGTGATGGGTTAACGAGACCTGTGGGATTATATGCAGAGGTGAGATGATTAGTGGAGATTGAAGTCAGCTGCAGGTGATAAAAGGGTGATTTGGACCAAGGCAATAAACGAAGTGAAGTGGAGGTGACGTGACAGAACCCACCCCCCCACCCCCCAAGGACCCTGACCGCCTCCTGGAGGGGCCTCAGGGCAGGGGAGTCCGGTGAAAGGATGCAATCAAGTTGGGGTCCAAGACCTGAGAGGCGGGTACCCAGCTGCGTTCCTCGGGACTGATCCCCTCCCAGTCCACCAGGTACTGAAGCTGACGCCTTCTCCTCTATGAGTCCAGCAGTGACCGCACCCTGCACACTGATCCTTCCTGCAGCTCCAAAGGAGGAGGAGGAGGGGACCCCTCCGTGACTTCTTCCTCCAGCGGTCCGGGGCATACCTTTAGCACCGACACATGGAACGAGGAGGATGCACGGCTCCCTCCAGGGATGCCAATCCTGTAAGTGACATCGTTAGTGCGTCTCACAATCGGGTAGGGACCCACATACCTTGGAGCGAGCTTACCGGCACCCCTTAGTCGACCGTCCTTTGTGGCCACCCACATGTGTTCCCCAACTTTGAAGCAGGGCGTCTCCCCACGCCTCCTGTCGGCTTTCTGCTTGAACTTGGCAATGGTCCTCCACAGGCACTGGTGCGTCTTCTTCCAGATGCAACCGCTGTTCCTGAACCACTCCTGTATCACAGGCTGATTGGAGCGTTGAGGATTCCAGGGGTAGAGCGGGGGCTGGAAGCCCAGCACACACTCAAATGGAGTGAGTCTGGTTCCTGAGTGTTGGAGGGAATTTTGAGCGTATTTGGCCGAGGGGAGGTACGTGCACCAGGTATCTGGATGCTCCTGACAGTACAGTTGAAGGAACTTACCTAGTTCCTGGTTCGCCTGTTCCACCTGGCTGTTAGTCTGGGGATGGCAGCCCGACGTCAAACTTACCCTCACATTGAGGTGGCTGAGCAGTTCCCGCCACACCCTGGACGTGAACTGAGGCCCATGGTCATTAACCACATCCTCAGGGAGTCCGAACTGCCTGAAGACATGCCGGAAGAGGAGATCTGCAGTTTTCCATGCTGTGGGGAGAGCAGTATGAAGCGTACCATCTTAGAGAATTGGTCAATGATAACCAGGATGGTTGTATTTGCTTCAGAGGAAGGTAGGTCGGTTACGAAGTCCAGTGATATGTGAGACCAGGGGCGATGAGGTGTAGACAAGAGATGCAGTTTCTCGCTGGTTTGAGTCCTTGGGATTTTTCTGCGTGCGCACTCTGGACAGGACATCATGGAGGACACCACATCCTTGTGCATCCCCGGCCACCAGTACCGTGCGCTCAGTAGTTGTCCCGTTTTGGTGGATCCCGGATGACTGGACCCTAGTGAGGTGTGTGCCCAGGAAATGAGAGCGTTGCGGAGGCGCAGGGGCACAAACAGTCACTGAGGAGGACAGTTAGGATGGGGATTAGCAGCTGTTATGTCCCTGTCCAACTGCCAACTGACATTACCCAACCCAGAAAGCATGAAGGTGGCAGAAGAGGCTCCTGGCTGGTCTGTTGAGCCTCCAGCAAGTGCTAACGAGGGCGAGGGCGGTATGTCACCTGAAACGTAAAACGGGAGAAGAAGAGGGACCACCTGGCCTGTCGCGTGTTCATCCTCTTGGTGTTCTTGAGGTACTCAAAGTTGCGATGGTCGGTGATGATTTGGAAGGGATAGTGAGCTCCCTCCAGCCAGTGCAGCCACTCCTCCAGCTTCATGGTCAGGAGTTCCCAGTCTCCTACTCCGTAATTCCGTTCTGCCAGTGTGAGCTTCTTGGAATAATAGGCTATGGGACGTAGATTACCTCCCTTTTCCCCCCGCTGGGACAGTACCGCCCCGACTCCAACGTCCAACGCATCCACCTCTACGCTAAAGGGTAAGCTAGGGTTGGGTTGCTGCAGGACTGGGGTGGTGGTAAATGCCGGTTTGCGATTGCAGAAGGCCTGTTCTTCTTCCAGGCCCTATCTCAATGACCTCCTCTGTCCCTTCAGGAGGTCGGTCAGGGGCTTCCCCAAGGTGCTGAACCTATGATAGAAATTGGCGAACCCAAGAAAGTGCTGAAGCTCCCTACGGGTCCGAGGTTGTGGCCAATCAGACACTGCCTCCACCTTGCATGGTTGCATGCACACCAAACCTTTCCGGATGACGTAACCTAAAAAGCTGACTGAGGAGAGATGGAACTCACATTTCTCTAGTTTGCAGTACAACTGGTTAATCCTCAACATACTCAGCACGGTGCGGACGTTCCGTACATGTTGGTCAAGGGAGGAGGAGGTTGTATGCGCTGCGAAGGTCCAACTTCGTGAAGACACTGGCTCCAGTGGCAAAGGATAAGGGTAGGGCCTCAGAAGGGAATTAAGCCCTCTATAATCCACGCAGGGGCGTAACCTCCCTATCCTTCTTCACTAAGAAGACACTCGCACATGTAGGAGAGGTGGAGGGGCGAATATACCCCTGAGCCAGGGCCTTCTGGATGTAACGTGCCATGACCTTCTCCTCTTCCTGGGACAGAGGGTAGACCTTACCCCTTGGCGGGACCGCATCATCCTTCAGTTCCACAGCAGAGTCCCATGGACAATGGGGGGGTAGTTTGGTGGCTAGCTGTGTACTGAAGACTTCCACCAGATCTTGATATGGGGCAGGCACAGTCATTGGGCGTGTCACTTCCGAGCTCTCGATGGATGTGCACTGGAGGGGCTCAGGTCCCGTCTTGAGGTGTTTCCAGCATCGTGTTCACCACTCCAAGACCTGATTCTCCCTCCAGGAGATGCGGGGTTCATGGCTCCTTAGCCAGGGGAGTCCTAATGTCACAGGAGGTGAGAGAGCAGTAGCATAAAAGATCGGGTCTCAAAGTGATTCCCCATCCACAAACATAAGCGTGGCGTCTAGTGGGTAATAGTTCTGGGGCACATAGGTCTGCCATCTAGCTCATGCACTCCCTTGAGCTCTTGGATGAATCCGGAGTAGGATGAGAGAAGGGGAGAAGAGCCGGACACCAGAGCAGTTCCCCAAGATAAAGCCCTTCCAGTGAGGCAAGATATAATGAAAGAGACTGTAAGGGAATTTAATGATTCATGATTTATGTTACATTCTGAATTAAATGTCTCTCTCTAGGTAAACTAGTTGCCGGTCAGACTGACCCCAGTCCTACAGGCGTCTAAATATCTTTTTGACTCTCCTTCGGCATATACACAACACCCTTCCATCTGACGGTCGGTCTCATTTGGATCCGAGCCTAATCCAAACACCTTCTTAGTGGAGGTCACTTCTTAGTGTTTCATGCCCCATCCTTAAGACCAATCATCTAGTTGTTGATTCCACCTTAGACCAATCACGTTACCCCACACCATCACTCTCTTCTTCCTACTCTATCTCTTTCTTCTATTTAAACTTCTATATTATTAATAAACTTTAGAGCATCTTCTTGACACCTGTGTGTGTTGTGAATTTGTTCTCCGAGATCTTGTACCGAGACATACTGAGGGCTGAGCTAATTTGGTGTTTGAACCCTGAAGGTACTCTGTGTCGGTTGGACTGAACAGAGGCTAAAACCTAACAGAGATCTTGGCCGAATCCGGAAGAGTGGGCTGGTATGAGAAGTATAATTCGCATAAACCCCTCACAGGTCTCTAGGTCTCCATCATACTGGCTTGGTGGGGCTAGGTGACAACGAAAGCCCTCCACTGTGGTAGGTGTAGCTGCTGGCTTGCAGGTGTTGGGCAATAGACATGACCATGGATCGAAGCTGGCCCAATTCCGCCTGTATGCGGTCCAGTGCCGCCGACTGAGACCCTGAAGCGGGGTTCTGCTCTGGGTGATTAGCCGCACTCTCCTCAGGTTGCACATTCTGTGACGGCGGCAATGAGAGAGCAGAAGGCGAGGCCTCAAAAGCAGTAAAAAAACAGACAGCAACAGGCTGTATATAGCTAGCGGGAGTTAGTATCACCAAACTCCAAAACACAACATAGATCAAACTTGCAAAAAGGCATTCACATAGACTTGGCTTCAAGACAGTTCACAAGCTCGGTAGTCCTGCAGAGGTGAGATGACTAGTGGAGATTGAAGTCAGCTGCAGGTGATAAACGGGTGATTTGGACCGAGGCAATAAATGAAATGAAGTGGAAGTGGGTGTGGCATTAGGTCTGCGTTTCCGGTGCGAAGTGACAGGTAAGGAAAAGAGATAATTGACTGCATACTGCTTGTATCCAGCAGGCATGTAGTTTGATTGCTGAAAGGGAGAGACTGGTATGAGTTGAGATCTGAATCTAGATTAATTTTCTCCCACCTCCACTCTGCAGTTCTTAGTTCTTTCCTGTGGCAACACAGTGCTTCTGTTAGCCAGGGGGTAGGTGGAGTGGGTCTTGTAGGTCTGGAGGAGAGAGGGTGCAGAAGATTGATTGACAAGGAGAGTCAATTGTGTCCAGAGTTGGAAGAGAGTCAGGGTGAGGAAGGGCAAATAATATAGTAGAAGCAAGGGATGAGGGAGTGATGAAGCACATATTGTAATGGAAGGAGGAAGAACATATGGAGAGGTATTGATAGAAATAGTAGGGATAGAAAGAGAAAAAGATAAAAGGTGGTGGTCTGAGAGCTGAAAGGTGGTGGAGGGGGTGACTGATACTGGTTGAGGGAGAGGTCAAGTGACACAACAATGGAACGATGCAGGATGAATGTAGCTTCTCAGATGGAAGGTTGAAGTCAGCAAGAAGAATAATTGGATTTCCTTTGTTGGGGTGTCAGGCTCATCAGTTAAGTTCTCTAGGGAACTTCAAGAGCTGTAGATGACAATGTGAAGATTAGTCCGGTAAGACACTGTAATAGCGTGAAATTCAAAAGAAGAGATAGAAAGATCAAGTTCAAGTTTATTTATATGTGCTTTTTACAACACGTTGTAAACTTTACAGTTACACGTGTCCAGATCCATAATGAGCAAGCACAAGGGCGATAGTGGTAAGGAAAAACTCCGTAGAGGGATAAGAAAAAACATTGGGAGGACCAAGATTCAAAAGGGAACCCATCCTCTGAGAAGGAAAGTCGGGTCATATGCCACTCTCGGGACAACAGTAAAACTGTGCCACTGCTCTTGCCAAGACACTGTGGAGAATCTGTGAATGAAAAGGCAGAGGACAGGGCATCCAGAGTCTCTGAGTTCTCTGGGATAATCCAGGCATCTGTCAGAGCCAGGATGTGTACTGAGTGGAGGGATGCCAGGGCTGAAATGAAGTCAGCCTTCTGGACAGCAGATTGACTATTCCTGAACGCTCTGTCACCGTGATCTGTGGTTGTGATGAATACTGAAAGTACATGAGGTTGCAGGTGTTACAGTGTCTACAATGATGATGTTATCTAGGAGATCTGTGGGATATGTAGACAGGAATTGCAAGACACATGTCAGGCTGGAAGGATGTTTAAGTTTGTGGATATATGTGAGGGAAGTTTGATTATAAGACACTTAGATGGGTTTGAGAGGTCCAATTCAGACCTAGGGGCCAAGGCAAAACCACACTTGCAACTAAGTAATTACATCTAACGACAGTTTACAAGTGACTAAGTCCAGACAATAAGCAATGAGTCTTGAATTTAACAGAATCTAAGGCAAAAGTAACCAACCAGAGGATAGGCCAAGAGAGAAAAAACAAATCATTGTTAAGATGGACATAATGATTTGCCTAAGACAACGCCGCTGGTCATTTATCAAATGTGCAAGAAGAGGCTACATAATTGACACAAATATTGAATTATAGCCAATAACTGACAGTCTTTGAGCTGCAACTCTTTCCTGGAAACCAAGTATGTATTGCTTAACATTTAATTATTTTTTTATCTCTTGCTTTGAATGACCTTCTACTTGGTGATTTCAGAGAAATTGCTCAGAGTATCACACTGGAAACCATAGAAACGCAAGCTTTCAACAACCTTCTTAATATCTCAGAAATGTAAGTGGTAATTATGGACCAGCTGTAATTGTTTTTCATGTCTTCATGTGCAAAAATAATAATGTCCTAAACTGGTTGATAAGGCATGGAAGTTGTGGATGAGGTAACATGATCAGTTAGCATGAGAATAATACAACCAGTTAGCATGTATTACTTTGCTACTGACACTTGAGATTCAGTTAGTTGTTTTTAGTTGTTAGTAATGTCAATTTTTGTTTTTGTTTCATGCATGCATGTTAATAAAAAATTGCCACCATATTCTATATGAAAAAGTTCAGCTGTTGACAATCAGTATTATTAATGTTTCTTCATGGATGGTGACTCATGTGTGATTTAAATGCAGATCAATCCAAAACACAAGGAGCCTGGTTTATATCCACCAACGGGCCTTCAACAAGCTACCCAAACTGAGATATTTGTGAGCACCACATTTATTCCTACTTCTGAACAATATTGCTATCATCTGAGGGATCTAAATAGCTTTGGCCAATTCCAAACACAAACTAAGAGTGACTAGTTGATGCAGTGAAGTTTTAACACCAGCTAGTTTTAACACCAACAATAGAGACAGTACAATACCAAATTTTACCAAATCTTTTGAATCTTTTTTTTTTTGGTATTTAAATGTTGCACAGTATTGATACCAATTCAATTATATTTCATTAATAAAACACTCAGAAACTGTGGTCAGTTATTTGGATGAAACTTTGATTGTTGTTGTTTTTTGTGAGATGTATCATATATGTAGTATATTTCTTTAGATAGCATGCATGGATATGACAGTGCTATTTAAAAAGCAGAAAAACTTTGCTTACATGGCTAAAGCATTTTCTCCCACAGAATGCCATAAAACATATGTCTTAGACACACAAACACACTCTCACTCACTTTCTGCTCATTATGGTTGCCTCATTATAACCAACTCAATAGTTTCCGAAATTTACATTATAGTTCGTCTGCATTCTTTCCTCATTACAGAATGCTAATTCCACATCAACTTAATTTTGACCTTATAATTCTTGAATTTCAGCCCACTACACAGCAGGCACTAAGTGAGACAGACAGAGAGCTACATGTACTCCAAGTCTCTCTTCACTTAAAGCCAACAGAAATGTAATCTGATAATTACAAGATTGTTATCCTTTCTAGCCAAAAACATTTCTATTGTCAGAGTTAGGTTAGTTTATTCTTTAGCTTTTTATTAAAAATTCCCCGGCAATCTTTTTCATGTGGTTTTAATATACTAGAGCCATAGAGAATTTACTTTGTTAACTTGTTCCCCCACATTGAGTATCACAAAACTATGTGATAGCAATGTAAGTCATCACACGTGGGAGTGGATAGCTATTTAAATTCGAACATAATCATTTTAATCCTTAAAAACTCTACAGTTAATCTCTATAGCTGTGCTATAGCTGTGCTCTATAGCTGTATAAACTGGATTCAAACCTACCCGGCTGTTATCATGTGTCCTAGTGTGCTATTTTCAGGCTGGATTCGTGACAGTATCAGATTTCCTTAAAAAATTCTCGTGATATCTGATACAACCACCTCAAGCCAAAAACCTTGGAAAGTTCTTAAAGTTGTTTCCACATCATTGCCTACATTCATATTTGATGAACTAAACTGCAAGTACGATTAGATGTAGGCCTACTTATCACTTAAAGCAAGTACATTCTATTCAGGTCACGATTGTTCCTCTGCCTTTGTCTGGTAACACTTGTTCTTCAGATCTGTATCCTAGTGGCAGCAGCTTAATGATACCTCCAACAAACAAAAATACATCTAAACCTCGCTTGTAGAAACCATTATTCACAGAACACAGGATAATTCTGTTATCTGGGTTATGGTGGCCAAATGCTTTTGTTAACCCATTGCTTCTCATTTCCACAGGAGCATCTCCAATACTGGGATAGCTGTGTTTCCTGATTTGACATCCATCTCTTCTCTTGAAGCCTATTTTATACTGTGAGTTATATAAGTTTCACTTGATTTTTATGGGCCTTGGCCAGAGAAAGGGATGGAAACCATAAGAAGGTCATGGCACACATTAGTCTACCACCATTATACAGACTGCTGTCTAGTAGTGTATAGCAGTTCATAATTGAAAAATGTGGTTCTCGATCATCTAAATATCTAGCAACAATAAAACAGTTACTTGCAGATCACAACCTGAACTACCTTTTAGAAGTGAATTTTCCAGTATGGATCATTCCTTGAAACCACTGAATGTCTAGAAGTGTTATTAAACCCAGAGTCTGAGAAAAACTGAGAACCCTCTGTATTCAGTCTCACATAGACTGCAATAATTTGTACTCAAACACACACACACACACACACATACATATGATCTATAAAAAAACAATATTTATTTTTATGTGTTGTCCGGTTTTAAAGGAATAACTTCTTTTTTTTAGTGACATTTGCGACAACCTCCACCTGCAGACAGTTCCGTCAAATGCCTTTACTGGAATGACAAGGGAAGATGCTGCAATGTTAGTATACATGCTCTGTTACACTGTAAATGTTAGTATACATGCTCGGTTACACTGTAAATGTTAGTATACATGCTCGGTTACAATGTACATGTTAGTATACATGATCTGTTACAATGTAGATGTTAGTATACATGATCTGTTACACTGTACACTCACCAGCCACTTTATTAGGTCCACCTTGCTAGTACCAGGTTGGACCCCCTTTTGCCTTCAAAACTGCCTTAATCCTTCGTGGCATAGATTCAACAAGGTGCTCTTCTGCATGCCTCGGTTGTAACGAGTGGTTATTTGAGTTACTGTTGCTGTTCTATCAGCTCGAACCAGTCTGGTCATTCTCCTCTGACCTCTGGCATCAACAAGGCATTTGTGCCCACAGAACTGCCACTGACTGGATATTTTCTCTTTTTCTGACCATTCTCGGTAAACCCTAGAGATGGTTGTGCGTGAAAATCCCAGTAGATCAGCAGTTTCTGAAATACTCAGACCAGCCCATCTAGCACCAACAACCATGCTACGTTCAAAGTCACTTAAATCACCTTTCTTCCCCATTCTGATGCTCGGTTTGAACTGCAGCAGATTGTCTTGGCCATGTCTACATGCCTAAATGCATTGAGTTGCTGCCATGTGATTGGCTGATTCGACATTTGTGTAAATGAACAGTTGGACAGGTGTACCTAATAAAGTGGCCGGTGAGTGTAAATGTTAGTAGACATGCTCTTTTACACTGTAAAATGTACATTTATTTTTACATTTACATTTGTGTGCCTTCAACAATTTCTGAGTCTATCAACATTTTCAAGGGCATTTCATATTTATCTTGCCTGTTACACTTTACCCACATGATGGTGCTGTTCATTATGTTCATAGTTCAGAGGAATAGCCTCTCCAGATTTTCCAGAAGAAAGGTCATGGGTTTATGAAAGCGCAGTACATAAAAGTAGCAAACAGTAAATAAATCCATCCAAGTAGTAAATAAATCCATTTCAGTTCAATCTAGGTTTGACTGTATAAACTGAGAAAAAAAATTAATGACATTGTCAATCTTAAGGTTAACAATTTCTTTCATTAACCCAATCATATTTCCCTTCTTATATTTGGTGCCCCTAGGAATCTTTATAACAACGGCTTCAGAGAAATTCAAAACTATGCCTTCAATGGGACAAGCTTAGACAAACTGTAAATATTGTCTCTTTTAAAAACATTTATGTTCATGTCATGGTTCTGAAGCAGTGTAACAACAGACTGGTTTTGATTCTTTCCCCCATTTGTCAGAGTATTAAAGAACAACCGAAACCTGCAAATGATCCACAAGGATGCGTTTACTGGAGCTTTGGGCCCTGCTGTTTTGTAAGAGATTCCCTGTATATCTCACACACTTTGTTTCATTAACTGAGCTTGCATATAGTTTGGGAAATCTTGTCCTACTTGATAAATCAATGACAAATAACATATGTATATCATTTTTGAGTATAGAACCCATTTCACTGGGAGGGGGGCATTATTAAGATATTCATTAAGAATATCAGATTAAGACCAATTTCACCCAGTCTAAAAATCTGCACAAATATTTGCACATATAAATAGCCAAAATGACATCATACTCTGAAAAACCAGAGTATTTCAGGACAGAAGCAGGACAGCTGTGCTGCATTCGCTGCCTTGCTGCTGTTTCAGAGATGTGTCCTTTACCGCTCTGGAGACACTGCCCTCTCATGGCCTGCAGGCCATGCACATGCTAGTGGCGCGGTCAGCATTCTTGCTGAAGAGACTGCCTCCCCTCAAGAGCCTGAAGAGCTTGAGAGAGGCCCACCTCACCTACCCCAGCCACTGCTGTGCGCTGCTCACCTGGGATGCTTACAGGTGCCTGCTGTCTTTATGTTGCAAGTTTAGACGTGCTGGTTCTGATTAGCACCTAGCACCAGTTTTGATTGCACCTGCTTCAGCAAGAATGCAGTTATATCCTGATGTCCTTTTGTGAACTTAATTTAATTTTGTATTGGAATATAAAGTTATTATATTTTCACTATATTAGTATATGTTAGTTAGTATATGTTCCCATATTTTCACTTTTCCTACTATAACACACCTGACTCATATTAGCTAATTATCAGTCCCTTCATTAGGTGTATAAAGTATATGAAGCCAGACACATGAAACTATTGAATAAAGGCAAAGGTGCTTCTTTAGTAATAGTTTATTATACTTAATAAACTATTACTTTATAATTGTAATATTGGACCATTTATCATGATTTTAAATATTATAGTTAAAAAAACAGCTTGATTGTGTATTTTGCACTTATTTTATAATATATGGAAATAACTCCTGTAGTGGTTAGTCTTGTTAGTAAAGTTCAGAAAAAGGTATTGTACATATGCTCTGACAGGGAAGATCCATCTTCAGTGCAGAGAAATCAATCTTCATATTGTGAGGAGCACAATTCATTACCAAGGTAAGGGATACCATTTTACATTTAAAACTTATGTGAGTCAGAGACTCACTAACATTTATTCTCACTTTGAAAAGACTGGTTTCCCAAGACTGGTTTACATGTATGTAATTAATCATGTATGTAATTAATCATTTACATGTCATATGGAACGGATGAAAACCAAATGAAATGTAGTTCATATGCACTGTTTGTGCAATTTTTTCTCTATGACTGCATGTTTAGGAGCACAAATTTTTTTTCTGATGAGTCCATAACAGTGAATATTCCATTTTCCACCAGCACTTTGAGGCCCCTACCAATAGAAGCCATTTTTGGCAGTATAGACTTTGATTACCCAGAACTGGAGTTTTGCCAAACCAGACCAGCCCTCCAGTGCAGCCCAGAGGCAGATGCCTTCAACCCCTGTGAGGACATTGCTGGGTTTGGATTCCTGCGTGTGGCCATCTGGTTCATCAACATCCTGGCCATCATTGGAAACCTCACCGTACTCCTCGTGTTCTTTGCCAGCCGGTGTAAACTCACCGTCCCACGCTTCCTCATGTGTCACCTGGCCTTTGCTGACTTCTGCATAGGCGTCTACCTGCTCATGATCGCCATCGTGGACCTGCGCACTCGCGGCCACTACAGCCAGCATGCTATTGAGTGGCAGACCGGGGCCGGCTGTGGCGTTGCTGGCTTCCTGTCTGTCTTCGGCGGCGAACTGTCTGTTTACACTCTGTCTACGATCACCGTGGAACGTTGGCACACCATTACTCATGCGCTGCGGCTAGAGCGTAGGCTGGGCCTAGCACATGCTGCTGCCATCATGGCTGTTGGCTGGCTACTCTGCCTGGCCATGGCCCTGCTCCCCCTAGTGGGCATCAGTAGTTACAGCAAGGTCAGCATGTGCCTGCCCATGGACATCGAGACTCCTTTGGCCCAGGCTTATGTCATCCTCCTGTTACTCTTTAATGTTGGGGCTTTCCTTGTGATCTGTGGTTGCTATGTGCGGATCTACATGGCCGTACAGCACCCAGAGGTGCCCAGCCGTGCCGCCGATGCCAAATTCGCTAAGCGCATGGCTGTGCTCATCTTCACAGACTTCCTCTGCATGGCACCCATCTCTTTTTTCGCCATCTCTGCAGCCTTTAAGGTCCCCCTCATCACAGTCACCAACTCCAAGATCCTCCTGGTGCTCTTTTATCCCATCAACTCGTGTGCCAACCCCTTTCTCTATGCTATCTTCACCAAGGCTTTCAGAAAGGATGCCAGCATACTGCTGAGCTCCACTGGATGCTGTGAGAACAAAGCCCCCATGTACCGCACAAAGACCTACTGCTCAGAGCATGCTGGGAAAAGCAAGAGTACCTCATTCAAGGCTCCTCGCACTGTCATATGGTTGTCCTCCTTCCCTCAACAGAAGCTCCGACTGCAGGGTGTGGAGAAAGACAGCTGAGGAGAACATATCTTCTTGACTTCCTGGTTAAATAAAGATTAAATAATCATTAAAAAAAATCATTCATTACATCCAGATCATTAGATCATACATCACACCCAAGCTGGTCCCGTTTGTCCTGCTCTCATCTTTTCATCAGTGAGTGATATTGTATTGTGCATTATGTTAGCAAAGCATCCTATTAGTGTTTTAAAAAATGTGTTTTTAACAAAGGTATGGATAGAATTTTTATTATTCGGGCATTATTTTCTCAAGCAGTATAAATAATGTTAACTTATTTATTCCAGGAATCAGACTCTTGATTGTGAGCTTACTCATGTCCTTCCAGAGAGTAGCAGAGAGCAGATCTAATTAATTTTGGCAAAGGCTACATGAAAAACGATTTTGACAACCTAGATTAAGGTTATCTTTTAGTGTAAGAAACATCAGAAAGATACATTTCTCTTTACTTGCCATATAATACTCTTTCCAAAGGTCAGCATTACTTACAGATTTCACAGGTTCATAGATTTTAAAGTCTAAGATAGCCCTAATGTTTTTTTCACATCCTGAAAAAAATAGTTACTCCTCTATCCATCTCCTTACCATATATGTGGGAGGTTATTATTTGTTGCAGAAAAATTTTCCATGTTCTGATATTTTGAAGGCCTATTGTAATGAAGAATATTGAAACTTGAATACATCTCAAGGATGTTCAGGTCTTATCTCTGAGGTGACAGCATACTGGTGTCTTCAAAGAGGTCAGAGGGTCATGCCTTATCTGAACACAATCTATTACTGAAGATAGCGTAGGCTCGTTTCCAGACAGGGTGAGACTGTTATTATGATGCAAGATGTAGAAAAATTGCGCCCTGCTGTGGACAATCATAGAATTACAAATTTTGAAGTAAACAGTTCGCCAGAACATGTTACTTAATTTCTTTATAACTAAAACTGATTTCAAATAAAACTGTTTTATATATAATTACCATAATTGCGTGTTTTTTGTTTTATTTCGTTTGTTGGATTATTTATTAACCAGTGAGTGAACGAAAAACGAGTAGTTATTATATACACTTAAAATGCTTTCATATACATTTTGACTTAATGGTGGCAAATAGGATTGTTATTGCAGGAACAACGTACGAATAAAAAAGGAACAATGTACGAATTCGAACGTATCTAGTGACGTCACGGGAAAGTTGACTTTTTTCGCGAGAACGTACTGAGCCAAGACATCAGAAGCTGAAGCTTTAGGAATGCGAAGATGAAAGGGGGTTCCGATGCAAGAGAATGTTATTTACGCATTTGTAAACATACACGAGATGTAATTCGTCTTGATACTGGAACTTGGTGATAACTGCTTCCGACGAGTAATTGTGGCAAACCGTATGCGCTGTTTATAGTCCAATCGAGGAGGAAAGGACCTAAAAATGACATTCATTATTTTGAAGTTGCTGGTGCTTGGGATTTTTACACATTCGATAACACTGATATATGGTAAGACCTTAAATTCTTTTTTGTTTTTGGCTTTGGTTACGCTGTACGCAATCAGTGTCTAACAATGTAATCTGTTGAATACTCACAAGCATAATGTGCGGATAAGTTGGTGCAGTAGTAGTATTTGTGGTCTGCTGAGGAACGCTTGTGGTAGTAAATTGCGCTGAAATAACGTGGAAAAATATGACTTGATTTACGAGGACTCAAGTTAAGCAAGCCAGATTTGCTGAGGCCACGCTACGAACTTCGATTTGCAGTGTAAACCCAGTCTCTGCGCTCCCTTCCAGTTTCAGTTCTTTGATAAATGATGAAAGCTTTTACGAATTTGTCAGTAAGCACTTTTCTGATTTAACACTGAATAGTTGTGCTTATTCTAGTTTAGATTATAAGTGTCGAAAGTCTGTTACATTGTAAAAAGTTTCAGTCTTCGTGTCTATTTCATGCTTCTATAGGTATTGGAATTTTTTGGTGATTTAGGAACTGATGGAGCCCTAGACCTTTTAATTCGTGCCAGCAATGTGGAAAGATAAAAATGTGAACTGTGTAGCTTTTGATAAGCTATGGGCCCAGTATATTTTAACATTACGTGTGCAGTACTTCTCGCTTGTCAGTTTTCGAATCACAATGTCTAGTGATTCTTTCCATCAAAGAGGTATAGTATAGCTCTTAATAAAGAAAAATGAAGTAAAAAGCATTTTATTTGAATAATTTCTGTGGAATTCCCAAAAACATAACATAAAAGATTATCGTTAAATGATGAGCGAGTGCTATGAGGCTTTTGGGTACGCAAAAGTTTACAGCTAGTTTTTGTACGAAGGCCTTCTTGCATCTTTGCGGAAACCAGCATGAGTCACATCATACAGCTAAACAGATTAAACGCAGGTATCCATAGGATTCCAAAGATGACACCATAGTGCCTAACGTAAACCTGCAAACAGGAAAAGTGATGTGTGGAATTGTGCAGTCGATTCAAGGTTCGGATGGAATTCTTCAGTGTGAAGGTAAACCAGCGATAAGGAGCCCCTCCCCCAAACGAGCCCAGAACAGTCCTAGGTGCGAACTCAGGCCGAGTGCGAAAACGCCCTTGATTGACGATGCTACTCATTATATTGTCGATCCGATACCAAGTAAATAACAAAGCTGTTCCCTGTGATACAAGGATATTTTTGTCTGAGGGTACACATGAACCAAGGATATATAGTTGCAAGACTTGCTTTGAGACTAATGTTTCCTCGTGCTCATCTAGCGCATGGATCTTGCACTGGATTTCCACCATGCCTACAGAGGAAAAGTACAGTAGTTAATATCATGCACCATTATTTGTGGCATCATTATTTTTTCCCCAACATTTGTTAGAAAATATAATATGTCTTCAATTTTTAAAAAATACATTTTAGGTCAAATGCTATTATATAAAAATGCTGGGGTTAAAATAGTGGTACTTTTAGTATTGACTCACTCATCCCCAATTAAAAGGGAACGTGTGTGTCTGCCACTGCAGTGTAATTACACTGAATATCTAAATTGATTTTGCTAAAACTGTAGTGTGTAGCAACTCCAGAGGAACAACCACAAAGAGAACAAAGGAGAACATTAGGGATTTCAATCTTTAACTCTCTGTATTTGAATAGGCTTACAACAACCTCACATTGATAATTTAAGTAGATATGAATATATAAACATTATCATAGTGGTGAGCAGATTATTATTCCATAAAGATTAGTGGTTATTGAGACTGAATAGAAGTGAATGTATGACTTTGTTTGTAGGCTGTACTTAGCATGCAGGAGAAGTGAAATTCGAATGCTTATTAAAACAGCTAGTTTTATGGATGCTTATTAAAACAACTAGTTTTATGGATGCTTATTAACACAGCTAGTTTTATGGA